>JAZHYW010001198.1:0-23109 GCA_037355805.1 Ixodes ricinus
CCATGTTCGCCTAGAGTGCCTTCATGTGCGAAGGCTGCCTATGGCTACGTTTACATGGATGCGACAGCAGCGCATCGGATCCAGTTAGCGACTCGGATCCACTTCAAGCACTACGTTTACATGGATTCGGATCGACCAGTAGCGGCACCTCGTGTAGAAGGATCACAACGCAAACCTTGTGACCTTCAGATTGTTTTCGAGGTGTCCGGTTTGCCTTGCGAAAGCGAGGGATTACGGGAGCAAAGCTCCCGTAATCCCTCGCTCGAGCACTCGATTCGATCCGCTAGCGTATACATGGAAACTCTCGATTCGGATTGACCATCTCAAACCACCCCGTCCCAGCGGATCGAATCGGATCCAATCCGATCCGATCCGAGTTGTTTACATGGACCGATTCGATTCGTTAACTGGATCCGATGCGCTGCAGTCGCATCCATGTAAACGTAGCCTATGTTCGCCCTGCTGCGAGAGTTGGCGGGGTCTAAGACCGATGTACATTTCGCGCTTTCCACTTTCTCCGTTTCCTTCTTTCCCGTCCTCCTTTACAACCCTTCCGCCACCTCCTCGTTCCTAAATCCCCCTCCCTTCCTCAAGCAGCCAAAGCAAAGAGTGGATAAGGCTCCGTTAATCTGCATAATCCCCGATAAGAGGGCTCGCGGGGGCCGTTGCTTTTACTGTACTAACTCTGCAGAAAGGAAACGAGCGTTGCGAGCTGGCGGAGATGAGTGAGCGGAGCTTCGAGTGGGACACAAAGCTGGTGCCAAAAGCACTTTCAAACTGCGCATGCATCTGATTCTGGAACTGGTTTCTGGTCAACATTATCTCCATTTGGGCATGAACTCTCGAAGCGCAGCATGTTCAGCTCTGTGAACTTCCCTATCTCCAACAAGCGCGCTGAACTTTTTTTGCGAATATTGTCACGAATGATAACTGATGAGGCGGTGATAACAAAAGAAACTAAACGTTTAATGGGGCGAACTTGTGCCCAAAAGTAAAAAGGAAACAGAAGATAATAACAGAGCGTCGCAGGCGTCGAAAGCGGCGAAGCAGCAGGATCGAACGCTGAGGCGAAACTGACTTTGGCTCGCCACGCGAAGCCCCTTTTGTACACGCGTGGGCTTCTGGAATAATCGGCGTGGAAGGTTCGACGCGTAGAACTTTCGGACCTAGATTAAACAATAATGTTCTCGAATTCACCAGAATAATAAACTGAAAGTATAAACAAAATTCGCGGAGCCCCCAGGAATCGAACCCTGGACCTCCGCACGAAAGTCAAGCGCGGTAACCACTCGGCCACGCACGCTTTTTTTTTTTCTGTTTATTGCCGCATTGAGACACACAACACTGAGATTACAAAGAGCGACAGACATTAAAACACCAGCCCGGCTTGGGCTAGTAGTGCTAGATTAAAACCTTTTCATGCTTAAAAGAGGTTCCACGCATGGAATCCACTCGGGCACGCTCTTCTGTGCCTTATACACCTCGAGCAAAGATGCAATACTCTCCCGGAAATATTCCTGCGCCTCGCGGGCGTCAACATCTGCGTGGCGCATAGCCATCCGAGACCTCCAAATGCTGTGCAGGCCCAGTAACATCATCGTATCGAACGGCACACCGGCCTCATTTTCGATGGGGAGGTACCTGATCCCGTGCACGTCCAGAGGTAAATCTTTCTTCAGGGTCCGTTGAAGAACGTCCCAGAGAAAGACGCCATCCCAACAATCAAGAAAAACGTGTTCGATGGTCTCTGTTTTTACACAAGAAACAGTGGTCGCCCCACGGGACGAACAGTCCTTTAGACGCCATCCATGTCTTTACAGATAACGTGCCTGTGTGCAAGTAGAAAAAGAATGTTTTAACCCCGGATGGAACCAGCATTCTCTTAACTCGTTTTAAAACGTCTTGGCCTGGGTCTGCACAGTACTGTGCTCGATACAAAGGTACAGGAAGAACAACATCACAGAGATCCTTATACAACTTTTTGCGGGAAACTTCGCTTAAATATTCGAAAGAAAAACGAGCTGTCAGGAATTTACATGAAAGAACGACCTCCTTCATATAACCGTGAATGCGCCCTGGCACCCATGCCGAAGAAACCACAAACTCGGGCAGAGCGCTACTCAGCCTCACTTGGCATACGGTGCGCAAAAAAGGGTCACCTACATCCCACAGATATATAAAACGGTTCACAATTTGACGCAAAAACAAATGTGTCAACCCTAGTCCGCCGTTGCGGACGCTTCGAAAAAGGTTCAAACGACTCTTTCGTTCCCACACCGAGCCCCAAATAAACACAGCAAAAACCCGGTGCAGTTTCTGCACATTCACCCGGGAACAGTGCACGACTTGGAGCACATACCATAGTTTACTAACGAGAAACAGGTTGCAAACCGTTGCCCAAGCAAACATTGAGAATTCCCAACCTCTCCATTTCTCTGTTTTCTCCCTGAGCTCTGCTGCCTGTCCGCGCCAGTAGGGCTCGCTATCACTGTAGCTTTCGAGGGGTACTCCCAAATAATTTACTGGAGTGGTTTGCCACCTTATGTTTTCAAATACACTTGGAGTCGAACACCAGTTCCCATGCCAAAAACCCAGACATTTGTCCCAATTGACAGCACTTCCACTAACGGCACAAAAATGTTTCACAGTCTTCACCACTTCAACAACGCTTTCTTGATTTGTGCAGAAAGTAGCAATATCGTCCGCGTAGGCTAGGATACGCACCTCAGAAGAAAAAAGCTTAAACCCATTAATACTGTTGTTTCTAATAATGCTAAGGCAAAAGGACTCGATATAGATGCAAAAAAGAAAGGGTGAAAGGGGGCATCCTTGGCGGACAGAACGGAGCACTTTGATGGGATTTCCTAACGCTTTGTTAACTATTAGCCTTGTCGTACAACCACTATACGCCATTCGCACTCCTTCGCGTACAACGGAGCCGACATTAACATGATCAAGGACTGATAAGAGGACGTCATGCGGAACCCGATCAAAGGCTTTCTCTAGGTCTATCTGCAGCATTGCTACACCAGCGTGCATGACGTCGCAACACTCCAGGACACTCCGCGCTTTATGAATGTTAGTGAAAATTGTTCTACCCCTTATGCCACATGTTTGGTGGGGTCCTACAAGCTCTGTTATTACAGATTGTAATCTCCTGGCCAATATTTTCATGAATATTTTATAGTCCACATTAGTTAAGCTTATGGGGCGATAAGACCTGACCTGTCGAAGCTTGATTATGTCATCTGTCTTGGGTATCAGAACAGTGTGCGACGATAAAAAGGACGGCGGGAGGACGTTAAGCTCAAAGGCCTCGTTGAAAAAGTTTGTTAATACGAAAGAAATATCATGCTTAAACGCCTTAAAGAAGGCGGCAGTTAGCCGTCAGGGCCCGGGGACTTTCCAGGGTTGAGTGCTTCAATCGCTAATTTTACTTCCTCTACTGTAATAGGGGCTTCCATACCTTCTTTCGTTTCGTCGTCTAGTCGGGGCATGAAAGACAAAAAGTCGCTTTCGAACCGCCCTACCTGAACTGGGGAATGAGAATACAACGCACTATAGTAATCGTAAAATGCTTGTTCTATTTCTTTCTTTTCACTCGTAACCACCCCACCGCAGTCTATTTCGGCAACCTCATTGCGACGCGCGTTTCTTTTCTCAAGGCCGAGTGCACGCTTGGTGGGCGTTTCCCCCGCTGTTATCTTGACGGCCCTCGCTCTCACCAGGGCTCCACGATAACGCTGTCTGTCGATAAGCTCCAGTCGCGCCTTTAAAGAACAAATGTCTTCTTTGAATACACCCGGAGTTTTGCACTCTTCTTTTATCAGTGTCTTCAAGTTGTTACGCAGCATAGTCTCGTTTTTCCTTTCTTCATGCCTTATTACGCTCGATCTTTCTAGTGCCTTCATTTTAATTTCCTGCTTAAAGCGCTCCCAGTTCGCCCCATACTCGGACATCCGCCCATTATCAATTTTTTCTATAGCAGCCGCAACTTGGGCTTTGAAATCGTCGTCATCTAGAAGTGTCGAATTAAGCTTCCACTGCTCCCAGCAAAAAGAATTTCTACGTTCTTCTTTACTTCGAATGCTAAATGAGACCAAGCAGTGATCGCTAAAGGATACGGGGAGCACGCGATAATCGTAACATAACGGCACCAGTTCCAACGAGACGTACGCTCTGTCCAATCGGGCGTGACTAGTCCCCTGAAAGTGGGTGAATTGGCCGCCCCGCCCACTTCTAAGACATTCCCCTACATCTTCAAGACCAAACTCATTAATTATATTAATCAAACTAGTGGTGCTCGAATCACGGTGCGGAGTAGAACTTGTTTTGTCGCTAGCAGAACAAACACAGTTGAAGTCGCCAAGAAAACAAAGAAGGCGCTCACAATTACAAAACTGTTTGATGAAATCAAAAAACACCTGCCTTTCCTCAACTCTTGTTGGAGCATACACACAGATTACGCGCCATTCGGAAGACGACAATAAAAAATCGCAAACAATAAATCGCCCCGACGCGCACGTCGTCACTGCCTGAACGGTAGCTCCCAAACACTTGCGTACAAGCAGGATACACCCTGCCGACGTCCCGACCGCATGGCTGACGCAGACGTCATATCTCGCTGTAAAAGGCCGCACCATCACTTCCGTCTGCTCCTCGCTCTCTACCTTCGTCTCTTGCACTGCGACAATATCCAAATCTCGCTCCGTCACGAGGCGATATAGCTGGTTTTGTCTCCGCCTTGCTGAGAGCCCTCGCACGTTAAGAGTCGCAAGTCGCAGTGTTCTCTCTAAAGACACCGTTGGGGAGGAGAGGCTGATCGAACGGCGCTTACCCTGAACAGCGTCGCGTCGGGCAGGGCACTAGGGTGCGACGTACAGTCACAGGGCCTGCTTGTCGCCGCGTGTAAGCGACGATGCCCGTATCTTGGCAGGGACACGTACGCCCCTCCCGCTGCCGGTCTTCCATTGCTTTTCCAGCTGGCTAAGCTTTCGCTCTTGCCATGCTTCGACGGCTTCGTCGTGACGACGCTTTAGCGCTGCCTCGTCGACGTCCATTCCCGGGGTGTCGGTGTCCTCGGCGTGAGCAGGAACGACGTTCACCACCTTGCCGACGGTCTCGGTCACTGACGTCTGTTGGCCATCCTCTTCCTTACCCGCCGGTTTCGGGGGCTCACCGGGCCCACCCCTTCCGTGGTGGCCATGACGGCTGCTTCCTTGGTCACTTCGGGCTTGGCTTGGGTAGCCGCCGACGCCGCCGCCTGTTCCGCCTCTTCCTCGTCCATTAGCAGCTCGGTGGTGTCTGCCGCTCCTTCGGTGCCACGCGCCGCAGCCCGTGCATACGACCGGGAGCACTCGGTCCGCTCGTGCCCGAAGGCGCGGCACTCGGTGCACCTGGGGACCCGGCAGTCGCGCCGGATGTGCCCCGAGGTGCGGCACCTGAGACAGATTGGGGGCCTGCCAGGAACCACCACTAGCACCGTGCCTCCGCCCAGACGCAGTTGGTGCGGGATGCGGTCGAGCGTAACGCCGTCGCGTTAACCCTCTCCCGCGCTCGGGAGAGGGTGATGTAGCGGCCCTCTCCCGAGCGCGGGAGAGGGCCGCGGGAGAGGGTGAGCTAGCGGCGTAACTGGCGTAACCCGCTAGCTCACCCTCTCCCGCGCTCGGGAGAGGGTGATGTAGCGGCCGTGCTCAGCCTCACGAGAGCGGAATGAGCCCTCGTGCACGCGCGCGCACCGGTAGCTGTGACAGCGCTGTAAAGCGCGTCCTATGGTAAAGATATAAACAACCATTTAGAGTACCGTTGGTTGAGACTAGCTGAGACGCCAGAAAGTCTGGTCGGTACCATTTTGAGTGTTTGTGCGTATGGCGCGTGCTTTGCTCGCCTTCCTAAGTGACACGAACGCACGTGCTGGGCTGCGGAGATCGTGCGCAGGGCTGTGAAAGTGTCAACAAATTTAGAATCGCCTCAAGAGTGGGCTGGCGTATCTAGAGTGTGCCGGCCACCTGACGAACGCGCATAACTCCGCACCGTTTGATGCTATTCGCATTAACGTAGATAATCATTCCCAAAGGATGGGTTCTGCTGATTTTTATCTATTCCAGAGTATTTTTATTGCTTCTAAGAGTTTCTATTCTCTTCTGCGCGCGATATTTATAGTATATATAAAGCATTTGTGTCTTTATTTCGCCTTTTTTGACGGAAGTGCCGATGGACAACACGCCGCTTCGCGCGTCGTTCCCCGGGTGAATACTACCGTTGCTACGGATTCCTACCGCGCTGTTAGCTGTTCATTTTGGTCCATTTGACCCGCGTGCAGGCGAGAGGAGCCGTTTATGAACACCCGCGCACATGTCATAGGGGTAGGCAGAGCTCTGAATCAACAATCGTGACGCGAGAGCCGAGTGCGCTGTGATTTGGCCGCCCGCGCTCGCTCCATTGACTCGCACTGTAGCGTGTGCCTTCGAGTGTCGCTTACTTGACCAAGATACAGCACGCCGCTTTGTCCCCGCGAACCATTTGTCCGAATGTTTGCGACTCTGAGGCATATGCAACGCTGCGGCGCCTGACAATTAACTGCGCGCTGCGGCGCGATCCCTTCGCATACGCCGACGGTTCAATGTCGCGGCTTGAATGCGCCTATGGCATGCCCTCGTAATATATCTGCTAAGCGGCTGTCAGTTGCCAACGCCCTTTTTCAAGTGGAGAGATCTGGTGCCGCGAAGTATTTGTCCGAATGCCTGCGAAGCCGTAACACCTTTCGTCATATCCAACGTGCGATGCGTGGCAAACTGCGCGCAGCGGCGCGAGCCCTTCGCAAGCGCCGGTGGCCCAACGTCGCGGCTCGTATGCGCTTGTGGTATTCCTTCTTAATATATCTGCTAAGCGGTTGTCAGTTACAAGCACCCTCTTTCAAGTGCAGAGATGTGCTGTCACCCAGGCAGTCATCTTGAAACTCGTATAGTTCCTTCAATTATTTTATTTCTCGAGTCAAGATGTCAGCTGATGCTCGAGTCGAGATGTTACCAACTGAACAAAACCGCCGAGGAGACGGATCATGAATGCATGCCAAAGGCGCATACATGCCGCGAGGTGGAACCGCCGGCGCTTGCTAAGTGCTCTCGCCGCTGCGTGCAGTTGTCAGGCTCCGCAGCGTTGATACGCCGAACGGTGTTACGGTTTCGCAAGCAGTCGGACAAATGATTCGCGACAACAAAGTGGCGTGCTGTATCTTGATCAAGTCAAGCGGCACTCGAAGGCATACGCTACAGTGCGAGTCAACGGAGCGAGCGCGGGCGGCCGAATCACAGCGCACTCGGCTCTCACGTCGCGATTGTTGATTCAGAGCTCTGCCTATCACCTATGACATGTGCGCGGGTGTTCATAAACGGCTTCTCTCGACTGCACGCGGGTCAAATAAACCAAAATGAACAGCTAACAGCGCGATATGAATCGGTAGCAACAATTCACCCGGGAAACGACGCACGAAGCGGCGTGTTGTCCGTCAGCACCTCCGTCGAAAAAGGCGAAATAAAGACGCAAGTACTATATATATATATATATATATATATATATATATATATATATATATATATATATATATATATATATATATATATATATATATATATATATATACAAGAAATATCGCGCGCAGAAGAGAATAGAAACACTTAGAAGCAATAAGAAATACACTGGAATAGACAAAAATAGCTAATAGAATCAAAAAAACAGGATTAAGAGGAGGCAAGCGACGAGGCAATGCGATCTCAAGGCAGAGCGGCCAGGCGAGCGACAGTCTATCCCACAATTCCTTGCGCGTGGGCCGGGGCGCTTGGGAAAATTGCAAATCGTCTATTCAACTTCGCGCTGCCTACTCCAACTAAATCGAATTCTTCATGCGGCTCACGCAGGAGATAAAAAAAAAGATAAGTGCAGTTGTCTGGACTAATTAGGATATGTACCGAAAATTGTAGGCTTTCCTACTGTCTCTTTGTTTCCGTAATCGTTTATGTCCTCAAATTCGAAAGCTCAAAACACAACGAATCACTGTATGAGCGCAAAGACTAAAACAAAAAAACAAAACAAAAAAATATGTTGAAAACAGTTTTACGAGAAAACATCAGTTTATTAAGCGGGCTTTGACTAGCTACCTCATAATTTTCCCTCAAAAAAATCTAACGAAAGAATGGATGTTACGCACCAAGACTGTAAATAGCTAACAAAAATAATGAGTAGTGATATTTCGCAAGCTTTTTTGTTTGTGTGCAAATTACCTCGTATATACATTAACTTTCCTTATCTTCGAGCTCTTCCAAAAGAAAGAAAAAAAGATAAAAGGACCGGGCGTTGGACGTTGCGTTTGCGGCAGTCAATCAATTTCCGGTCTACTGTTGTGTGACCCCACTTTCTGCGCACAGTTCACAAAGAGAGCGTGATCACGTGGTCACCTTTTGCGTTTCACCTTCAGTCCGAGCGCAGTGGACGATACGAGCCATCCCAGCCAATCCAGCACCGGCAAGAGTGCCATGTGATCTTGAGCTCGGCGTGCCTTTCCCAACTCTTCACCCAACCAGATGGTCATGTGACACGCTCCCAGCGCTGGATCGACTGGGATTGCTCGCATCGTCCAGAGCGTTTGCTGGTCAGGGTGTGCGGAGATCGGTCGAGTGGCACTCATTTTGACAGCAAAGGTCACTCTTTGAAAGGCTTGGAATTATCTTTCGGCGGCATCTTTCTACCGCGTCCGCGCGTCACAAGATCGCGGAGACAACGTTCTCCTCCTTCTTCCTCCCCCATCCGACGCTGTCCAAGAGAGGAGGAAACTAAGCGGCTTGCGACCCTTGCAGAATGACCAAAACGTGCAAATATTGTAAACTCCGCGCGCGCGGGTGCGTGTGAGTGTGTGTGTGTGTGTGTGTGTGTGCGTGCGTGCGTGCGCTCTGCCTTGGAATGGCACAAGGTTTTTACCCGTTTTTGTATGTGTATCTTTTTATTTTGAATGCGTATTTATTTTCATCTCCGGTATTCCTTTCCCCACTTAGCGGCGGGCTAGCCGGCGCGGGTCTCAACCTTTCTGCCTAGACTTGCACGCTGCCGAGTGGGTATTGCAACCTCTGCAAATAAAAATTATTATTATTATTACTATTATTGTTGTCGTAAGGTCCGGGGCGAAAGCTGGAGTCTTACAGTGGTGAAAACCATGAAGAAAATTCAAACGCTCCTTGCAACTAGTGAACACGGCCGTTCATTTGCTGTTGCCTTCTGGACGTAGAGGGAGACGCGACGCCTGGACGTACAATATCAGAGGCCAGATTCACGAAGAGCTTCTTAGTTTACGACAACTTAGCTAAGAAGTTCGTAAGTTAAAAACATCGTAAGAAGAGGAGAAATCGGTATTCACGAACGCGTTCTTAAGTGAGAGGAGGAAAGCGACGTTCTCGTTCGGAAAAACTAGAACCTACCGATGCTGTTGCTATGGCGACGGCGTCTTCGGCAGCACGAACAACCAATCGGAGAGCTCTGCATGGTTCGGAGCCGTTCGGAGCACATGGATTTTTCATAACAAACACAGGCGGCCTTTCTGCCACCGCTTGTCTGGGGTTCGTGTCCGTGCAGTGATATGTCGACGCTAACACGATTTAAACACGCTCGAATGCCGAGGCCGGGATGCGTAACCGCCTCCGTTGACTGCTACGAACTCGATCGCTACGAAGTAAACACAACTGTCATCGTTGGTAAAAGACGGCCTGCGCCAGTCGTTTGCAAAGCGACGTAGATGGAAACAAATTACCGCAGCGTTTTTCGTTGCCTCGCAGATGCAGGAGCGAGCCGACAGTAAAAAAGATACGTTTGAACTACGAGAGTGTCAGCAAGAGCCACGTAATACCTGTTCATAATCGGAGCGGACGCGCGCGTTTGATCGAAGTGCTGGATTCGCGCTGTTGGATCGCGAATTGATAAACGCTTCGGGACCGATCCTTTAAGATTGCAACTCGATGCTAACGTGACACCCGGCAAAGAAAGGTTGAACCGGCATTGCGACCCATGAACTGTTATAGCGATCGACAGTGGGGTGCAGTCATGTCAGAATAAAAATGGAATACTAAAAACAAAGTGTACATACCGTGTTGCGAAGGTAATCCATACGGCATTTATTTGAGCTCTATGTCACACAAAACAAAGAGATAGAATCGATGAGAGCCCCTTTTCGACTACAGCGTTTGTCACGCTGCCTCGGAAAACAAGGAGATGACAAGAGGAAGAGATTGACCTCTTAATCTAAAATTGAGGTCAGCGATCAAACTACGTATAACACGGGAAGGGTTCACAAGGAAACACGCAGGCATATTCCATTCAGCACGCCAGCCGGTCGTGGGCAGACGGTCTTGGCCAAAGACCGTCAGAGCACCGCTGCGCCGAGTCCTAGGCCTATCTGCCGAACTCGCTTGGCCGGTCGGTGGAATTGTTGCCGCTGGAGCATTTCCCGGGTGTTTGTGGATCCAGCGTTCTTGTTCGTCGTGGTCTGTTTCAAGTACTTTTTACTTTTTTCTTACTGCTTGAAGTCGGGACGAGTGAGAGGCGCACGTAAAAAAATAAACGTCCGCTGGTCGTCGCGAACAAGTACCTGAGCGACGCTGTCGGCCATGCTGATTTGACCGTAAGAAGTGCGTAAGACAGCTTCGGAGCTGTCGTAGGATTTCGTCGTAACCTACGCAAAACTTACGAAAATTTCGTTTCGTGAATACGAGTTTGTTCTTAATTTTTGTCTTACGCACATTGTTGGCGTAAGATCGTTTCGTGAATCTGGCCTCTGGCTTCTCCACATACGTCGGAAAGCGCCAAAAAACGCTGCGTTTCGTCCCGGCGCCGGAAGTGACGTCAAAGCGCATTTTTGAAAAAGTCATGGATTAACACTTAAATTACAAAAAAATGTAACGGGATACAAGTAATCCCGTTACTTGTAACAGGTTACTTCCATGTCTGTGTGCTACAGTATATTTAATTTTAGACACATTACGGTGAAGAATCAGTGCAATATCGCAAGCATTTGATGATGTGATTATCGCTTCGCGACCGTAAAGGTGTTGTCTAGAGCTGCTACTCGCCAGTTTGAATGGAGCTTAAAGAGCTATAAAACCACACCAAATCTACGAGCGGAATATACCACAAATTAAGTTTTGTCATGACGCCATTTTGAAAATGCATACGTAAAGAAAAACAAGTAGTGTAACCACGACGTCCTTGCGCCGAATGATCGTAGCTCTCTGTAAAAATCGAGCGGAAGGTTAAAAAAAACGCCTTAAATGTTTGAATCAGTGAACACTACATAAACGTCGACCATTGATACTATATCTTTTTCTACAAATAAAGCTCGCTCACAATTAAATGTCAGGCAGATATCTTTACAATAACAATAAGGAATATGCGGAATATAAAAAAAGGACGATCACTGATCAGTAAGCGCGAAGAAAAGAAGCCCTAACCGATTATGTTTTTCTTTCTTTTAATAAGAGTGCGGTGATTTTTTATTTGCTTTTTACTGCGTCGAAACTTGTGGGTTCAGGTACGTTTAGGACTTTACTTTTCCCAGCAGAACCACTGAACTGCTGGGGACGCTAACGAACCTTCTAGCCAAAAATTAAGTAATGTGATTTTGCCCTCCGGGTATACCCACGCCGAACCACAAGGGCAAGTGACATGCTTCGGAAAGGAGCGGTGCAGGGAGCGGTGTGCTGGGTGTTCGGGAAGTAAGCCGAAAAAAAAAACGGCTTAAAAAGGGCGGGGGGGGATGGAAGGTGCAGGATGATTCACTTTACGCGCTGGGTTGAAAGAAGGGAAAAAGCTATGCTCTTGTGAGAGTGCGTGTGTCATTCTTCGCGTGGCCACAACCGTCACTTGCCTACAGGTAAGAAATCTAGTCAAGTGGCCGAAGATAACACAGTGATTTGTCCAGACAGGTTGTAACTTCCATTCCGCTGTCAGCTGCAAAGGAAAGCTGGCTTTTTTTTTTAATTTCCATCCGCAAGTCAACTTATATAGCGTTCGTCATCAGATCAACTCGTCTTCCCATACAAAAATGGTCTATGGTCGGCTATAGAAAATCTTTGTATGGCCGGCTATAGCAAATTGGCCCAATTAGCTATAGCCGTTTCTATGGCCGTCTATAGCTTTTCCTGTGGTTTCCCCTATGGATGTCTATAGCCTCTCTCTAAAGAGACCCATAGACTCTATGGGTCTCTTTAGAAAGGATGCTATAGCCACCTATGGCTTTGGCTTTGGTTCCTTTAGCCGTCTATAGCTTCTTGTATGGTCTGCTATAGAGATCTGTATGGCTTACTCTATGGATCTATATGGTCGGCTATAGAAAATGTTTTGTATGGTCGGCTATAGAAAATTGGCCCAATCAGCTATAGCCACCTCTATGGGTGTCTTTAGCTTATTCTACGGTCGTGCCTATGGGTGCCTTTAGCTTTTCCTGTGGTTTTCACTAGCTAGCTACAGAAGTCTATAGCTTTCTGAATGGTTTGCTAAATACCCCTTAATAGCTTACCCTTTGGGTCTCTTTAGCCAGCGTGCTATACGCCTCGCAAGTGGGCTCATTTTCGTCTTCTGCGCATGAGAAAGGAAGTAGCGGTGACGTCAGAACGCCGAGCCCTATTGGCTGATCGCGGTCCCCTATCTGAGCGTCGTCTGCTCCTTTGCAACAACGTCTGCTCGCAACGTCGTCTGCGTCTGTCTTACCTTTCCTGCGACTTTTGGAAATGCAGGTCTTTACGAGCGAGCTCGACTTCGCCTTTCAGAGAAGGCAGACGAAATAACTCGAGCGGTTCGTTGTTTTTGTCGAACAACTAGCAGACGCGCATCAAGGAGGGAAGTCAAAGTACTCACTGGCGAGGTGTCCCGAGACGCCGAGGTCTGTTTGCTAAGAAACGAGAGTGAGCGTGTTAGTGTCCACAAGTTCCCTCCCAAATACTTTTTCCCCCCTTTCGTGTGCGGCAAAACTCCTCATTCTTTAACGGCGTCAGCGGGTTGGCGCAGTGTCTGCTAGGCCTATCTGCCGAGTTCGCTTGGTCGGTGTCGGTGGAATCGTGGCCGTTGGAGTTTTTCCCGGGTGTTTGTGGATCCAGCGTTCTTGTTCGTCGTGGTCTGGTTCAAGTACTTTTTACTTTTTTCTTGCTGCTTGAAGTCGGGACGCGAGACAAGCGCACGTAAAAAAATAAACGTCCGTTGGTGGTCGCGACCGCGACGCTGTCGGCCATGCTGATTTGATCGTAACAAGTGCGTAGCTTCGGAGCTGTCGTAGGATTTTGTCGTAACCTGCGCAAAACTTACGAAAAATTCGGTTCGTGAATACGAATTTGTTTTTAAGTTTTGTCTTACGCATATTTTTGGCGTAAGATAGTTTCGTGAATCTGGCCTCTCCACTTGCAAAAGTCGCAGGAAAGGTAAGACAGACGCAGATGACGTTGCGAGCAGACGACGTTGCAAAGGCGCAGACGACGCTCAGATAGGGGACCGCGATCAGCCAATCAGGGCTCGGCGTTCTGACGTCACCGCTACCCCCTGCGCGAGAAGCAGACGAACTTGCCCTCCGCATAGCTTCATTTTCCTTTGGTTTCTTTAGCCAGCTATAGCTCAATGTATGGACACCTATAGAGATTACTATGGCTTTCTCTATAGGTCTCTTTCGCAATCTTGTTATAGCTTCCTATAGCTTTTCCTTTGGTTCCTTTAGCCACCTAAAGCTCAATGTATGGTTACCTATAGAGATTACTATGGATTGCTCTATGGGTCTCTTTAGCCAGCTTTCTATAGCTTCTCCTTTGATTTCTTTGGCTATCTATAGCTCCTTGTATGGTACCTATAAAGATTACTATGGGTTGCTCTATGGGTCTCTTTAGCCATCTTGCTATAGCTTCCTACAGCTTTTCCTTTGGCTTCTTTAGCCATCTATAGCTCCATGTATGGCCTGCTATAGAGATTTCTATGGCTAGCCCTATGGGTCTCTTTAGCCAGCTTGCTATAGCTTTCCCTTTGGTTTCTTTGGTTACCTGTAGCTCCCTGCATGGTCTGCTATAGATATTTCTATGACTTGCACTATGGGTCTGTTTAGCCAGTAGGCTATAGCTGCCTATAGCTTTGCCTTTGGCTTCTTTAGCCATCTATAGCTCCATGTATGGCCTGCTATAGAGATTTCTATGGCTAGCCCAATGGGTCTCTTTAGTCAGCTTTCTATAGCTTCTTATACCTTTCCCTTTGGTTTCTTTGGTTATTTGTAGCTCTCTGTATGGCCTGCTATAGATATTTCTATGGCTTGCCCTATGGGTCTGTTTAGCCAGTGTGCTATAGCTGCCTATAGCTTTGCCTTTGGCTTCTTTAGCCATCTATTGCTCTATGTATGGCCTGCTATAGAGATTTCTATAGCTAGCCCAATGGGTCTCTTTAGCCAGTTTGCTATAGCTTCTCACAGCTTTCCCTTTGGTCATCTGAAGCTCTTTGTATGGTCTGCTATAGATATTTATATGGCTTGCCCAATGGGTCTCTTTAGCCAGTCTGCTATAGCTGCCTATAGCTTTGCCTTCGGTTCCTTTAGCTGCCTATAGCTCCCTGTATAGTCTGCTATAGTGCTATAGATACCTCTATGGTTTGCCCTATAGGTCCCTTTATTCCACCATGCTATAGCTGCCTACAGCTTTTCCTTTGGTTTGTTTAGCTATCCATAGTTCCCTGTATGGTCTGCTATAGGTATTTCTGTGGCTTGCATTATGGGTCTCTTTAACCAGTATGCTATTGCTTTTCCTTTGGTTTCCTTAGCCACCTATCTCCCTGTATGGTCTGCTATAGCTATTTCTATGGTTTACTCTATGGATGTCTATCCAGCATGCTATAGCCGCCATCCTTTTTCCAGCTTTTTGCACTGGAGCCATGGCTTGATCAATTTCTCCCTTTAGCAGGCATGCTAGTTTTTTGGTTTCTGTAGCTCTTGATAAGAGGGGATTATATACCAGCCTTCTAAAACCGTGATGGTCTGCCTTTTTGTAAAAGGCACATTCATATATATGATAAACATGATGAAACATCAAAGGAACATTTCAATCACCTTTATTTTGTTGAAATAAAGCTCTTATGATGTGGGTCTACTCAGTGCTTGGCTCCTTTCCCTTGTTAAGCATAGATGACAGCGACGACCGCACTGCGGTTTCTTTCAGCAAATGAAATTTCGTGCAGGTGTATTCTGAAAATGCAAAAAATATAGATATGTTAAAAATTGCGATATGACATAAAAAGGCTTGCTTTTATCAGCAAGCATGTAACAAAATTTTAAAATAATGCCATGTCAACAACTGTTTACAACTAGTTAAGGGCTCTTTGACTCCTTCAGTCTCAAATGGTAAGTGTAATTTGACCATGAGACTTCTATGAAGCAGAGTTTTTGATTACTATAAAAAACATTCCTTGCCTTTTGCACTTCAAAGTACCTTATTAGAGGTGACACTGTGTGGCACAGCCCTTATAATGAAGACAAGTGTGCCCATTTTCGGCAAAGGCCTGTGATCTATTTTCTCATCTGGAGACCAGATGCTATGACATGTTGAGCCATACTGAGCTGTCCAAGTTATTGAGAATGGTTTAGCAAATATTAAAGCAAAGAAAGATGATGTTTTGGGTGGATGGATGGATGGTAATGGCTATACCCTTTGTAACACATGCCAGCTTGCACTCCTAGTCGAACGTATAATCATCCTTTTTAAATTTTGTGTAAATATTGTTCTAAAACAACCCTCCCCCTTTAAAGTGTTCCCAGTGCTTATTATTATCTGTATTTTCACCCCCTCCCTAGACATTTTCCACCAATCTTCCTATCTCCTCTTTGTTACCGCAATTCTCTCCCTATCCATTCGTCCATCCATGTCTGCAAATCCCAGTGCCTCCTCCAAATCCATCGTCATCTCCCCCCTTATAAGACGGGAGGGACAAAGCCCCGTGCACATTAAAATTACATGTTCCATAGTTTCCCTTTCTTCGTTGCATACATTCCCTGAAATTTAGCCCTATATTTTTTCATTCTTAGCCCCATCTCGCTTCAAATAGCAATGAGCTCCCCAATGAATTTATCATACAACTGTCCCTTCATTTTAAATTTATACGCTGCACAATGTTGCCACATTTCGAGAAAATAGGTGTATTCCCGAAATAATGTTGAAAGTACAATAGAAGATGGAAGAGAATGCTTCATATATTCGTGAAGTTCATTGATGGCACACAATTTGTTAAGTTTTACTATGTACTGTAAAACGTTTTCATCCAACAAATAATTTCAGAAAATTTCAAATATGTTCTTGGCATGTTTAATTGTCTTTTTACCATGAAAACTCAGTCTAGTTTTTAATACTTTGTGAGCTTATTGTAGTCAACTTGTATACTACAGAACAAAAGTTATAAGGATGTGAATATGTTCGTCGAAAAATAACAGAGATGCAAAATAACATCTGAAATAATGTAAATTTTCATCCTAAGCTTCTCCATTTTAGATTTCTGCCAAAACAAAAATAACTACAGGCTTCATATCTAGCGGGTCGTTCCTTCGAAAGATGTGGCTTGCATATATATCTTTGACCAGAATAATAAAAAAAGATGACTCCAGCTATCATTGCTCAATGTGACATGGAAACACCCAGTATTTTTAAAGTGCTGTCCGAAAGGACGAAATAAATTGCAGTGTAACATTGCTAGCCACTAGAAATTGGATAGAACAAAGCATTTAAGAACACTCAAAAAACAAAAATATTCAAGCAGGATTTTAAAAAATTGTAATTTGTCTTCAATGACTTTCTTCCAAACATGTAGTGTGCAGCATAGCTGACACAACAAAATAGCTGATATCAGCAGTTTTTTAGGTTTCACTCAAACAAGGCAGTGGCAAACAATATTTCGCCCCTTAAAATTGGTGCTCTAATCCACTAGGGACCTTGCACTGACGTCTTTAAGACAGACATATTGGTGGCCAAGCGCCTGGCAGCGTAGACTCTACTGTGCTACTTCTACAAACAGGAAACGAGCATTGTGAGTGAGCTCAGCATCCACTGCATTAACAGCAGGCTTGAGACACCAGCAAGGAGGATGGAATCGTGTCATGTGCAAGTCACGTAAGACCCCACAACAATAATAACTTTTTTAAATTATGCTACACCTGAAAGAAAATTTAGTAGAAACTGAATTGTTTGTTTGTGGTAACTCTCTACTACCCTGGCCAATGTGAGATACAACACTGCGCCGCGTAGCTTGGGGTACTACCAGTGCCACCTGCCAAATGCTCCAAAAATTGAATGCATGCTGGGGACGAAGTTTGCATTCGTTACGCCTAGCAACCTTTTGACCGTCCGCTAATATCATCTGCTAGCATCTCGTGCATCCACTGTCATGGTTGGTGTTTTGCGCTGCCCAATATTTGAATGGCGCTTCAGCATGCCATGTCACATGCTTCTATGGAAGTGTTTGTGTGAGGTATCACTGAAGAAAAAGCAATTATATAGAACCGCCTTCTAAAAATCTAATTGACTTGGGATTTAACGTAATTCTCGATGTCTGTGGCATTTTTGCATGGGACTCTGTGGAGTGAATAGTTGATGAGAAAGCGATAACACTGCCTGGCAGCGTTCACTCTGTGCGTGACTTTAGACACCTGACTGCAGAGTGTCGCGTGCAGAGCGAACGCTACCGGCTGAAGTTCATTGCTTGTCCTTCAAATATTTGGAACAAAATCCCAGACTTTCGTTGATACCTGGATAAATATGTACTATCGGGGAAAAATGAAATACGAACAGAGGAGCGCGTGGCCCTCGGTACAGGCCGCGCCGCTTGGAAGTGGGCCTAGGGGCGAGGGTGCGTGGCATACCCAGATGTGTATACGCCCCTCGCTCGCCGCTTCCCAAGTTTCGGCATTGCGCCTTTTAGTGCACTGAAAGCTATCACCACTATCTTTGCTCACCCGACGCGTGCGGCGCGAGGAAGCTCGCCACTAGTAGCTGCTTTGAACAGCTAAAGCGCACGCTGGCTAAGCGCGCGCTTTCAGCGCACTAGAGGCGCAATGCCAGAGCTTGGGAAGCGCCGAGCGAGGGGCATATACACATCGGGGTAGGCCACACACCCTCGCCCCTAGGCTCACTTCCAGGCAGCGCAGCCTGTACCGCAAGCCACGCGCTCCTCTGTTCGTATCTCAGGTTGTTTCTGGAAAAGCAGGCCAAATCGCTCCTGTGAAAAGTATGCATCGCACAAAAGAAAGGTGGATGCCGTGTTGATGTGCACCCAAGGGTTTATTTAGAAAAAACTTTTAATGTTTACAAAAATTAAGTTTTTAAACACATATTTTTTTTAAAATCTGAAAACTTGCTGGGCAGAATCGAAAACCCCCATATCAGCTTTTTTGGACAGGTATAAAGCACACGCCTCATTTTACGTTTTGAAAAATCCTCCAATTCTGACGTATTCAAACACATCTTGGCAGCAGCCGTCCTGCCCTGCTGCAGCAAAAGCGTGGAACTGGAGTATTGGACGTCTTTCAGTCACATTGCACTTTGAAACTCGAATCATTTTCAGCACGCTAGAAGTGAACCCAAAAGTCGAAGCTCAATCTTGCAAGGTCAAGGTCATGGTCATTCGAAGAGCAAGCTGCTGCATTTCACAGGGACACGCGCACGCACTACTCTTATCTTTTTTCTAGGAGAAAGGAGGGGCAGGCAAGGGCGACATGGGCGAAGCATCTAGACTTAGTTCCACGCTTCAACCACGGGAGGGCAGGACGGCTGCCGCCAAGATGCGCTTGGATAAGAAAATAAAACCAGAGAATGCATCAAAACTGGAGTTTTTCAAAACTTAGTAAAATGCTGGGCATGCTTTATACCTGTCTAAAAAGGGATGACATAGGGGCTTTCACTGATGCCCAGCAAGTTTCAAATTGAAACTATAACTTTAAAGTGAAGAAATAAAAAGTTACTTTCTATAAAATTAAGAAAGCTTAAATTTACTTTATGTTAACGTTTTTTCTACTATAGTCGGTTTCAAGTTAAGAAGGTAGGAGATGCTCCTCCCACAAGCGTGATGCGCCGGTTTGAAATCCCTCCGCAGTCGAAAGAAGAGTTCACTGTAAACGCTCCTTGTTCCGCTTCAATGAATAGATAATGGCCACAGAGTGATGCCAACTTGTCTTCAACCCCCACTTTTTAAGAAAGCGACCTGTATTCATCGGACAGGGAAGCGAGCCCCTGAAAGCAGCCTTTGTATCCATCGGAGGGAAGCTAATCCCCGAAAGTCGTCTTTGTTTCCATCGGAGGGGGAAGACTCTAATCTCCCTCTCGTGGCTTCCACAATGCTAAGTCAAAGTCGAAAGATAAAGCAAATATGTACAGAAAGGCAAAACTTCACGGAAACGATGGAACGCTATTGGATGCGGAGGTGGCGGAGGGATATATGATTCCCTTTGAGAGGCATTTGCCGCTACCTTCTGACTTGTAACCTACTATAGACATCAACCTTTTTCTCCGAGCGATGCAGTTTTCGTCAAAACAATTTGGTCCGCATTTAGAAAAAACACCCCGTACATGGAAACCTTTGCTAACTATGAAACAATACAATATTTACTACTGTTCCACAAGTCAGACAATCGCACGTAGAGCATAGTGCATGCTAATAGCGATACCCTGTATATAGAAAACCATCCTACAGAAACTTCGTCATACTAGGGCAAATTTTGAAATAGGTGAAGCATTTTTTACTGAATAAATAGTGGACTATCAATGCATGACTGATAGTTAAAAAAGAAAGACAGTGAAAGTTTTGAGAATATGGTCATAAGGCTGCAAGGCACTTGTATGGAACTTTTAAACATCTGGAAGGACTCTATATCAAAACTACATCCAGTTAGGCTTTCAATAGCTGCATCCAAGGAGACTTAACATCAGATGGGCAAACATAGTCATTATTTACGCAGCTCACAATGTAAAAAAAGTAGAACAGCTTTTTCATCTACAGTAGTATCTCTCTAAATGGAACCCCAACAAACCAGTCAAAACTGTTCCTCTTAGCAGAAGTACCAGTCATCAGAAGACACCACCACCACTTTGGAACAAACTCTGGACACATTGTACTAAAGTTAACCTCAGGATGTATGCAAAGTATTATCTTCTATTATCACAGCCAATGCTTAAAAGGCCCCTCCAGTTACTTTTTGAGTGGTCGGAAACTTGCGCTGAAACTGACCTTGGACAACGTGGCAACTTGAAGAAACAATCGAGTTGGCAAAGTTCATGTTATTTTGGAAGTTATAAGCACATTCAAATCACTACAACCACGACGTATATGGCAATGCCCATGCTAGGCGCGAAGCAAGTGCACCCTCTCTGAAGACCCACCCATACCGTTGTTCTACAGGGACTCTAGCCTTGACAAGCTCCTCCCCCCCCCCCCCGTTTTGAAGAGGAAGTGGGGGATGACAGCTGAACCTGCTTTGAAAAGGCCACCACTCCATGAGTTCCGCAAGACGCGCTGTTGGGCCGCTCCGCTGGGTTGCTGGCTCTATTTGAGGGGCTGTTTCACTTATTTAATTTTATCGTTCTCAAAGCTCAATAAAAACTACTTTTAAAAAGAATTAGAATGTAAACACGATCATACTTATTATTTTGCATTTAGAAAGGAATATTTATGGCTCTGGCCAATCAGGAAGCCAGGTAGGTTAATGTTATCAGCTGCGTGCGTTTAGCAGCACGCAGCACCAGCGTACGTCCAAGTGTTCCGTGCCATGTGAAGTTAAAATATGATACATTATTTTGTGGTTTGGTCTTTGTTCCTCGAGTCTCCCGAACCACTAACAAGACTGATAGCGAAGCAAAGGCAGAAGCTAAAAATTGCAGGGGGCCCTAAATATCACTTGAGAGTGCCCTTCCAACAATATTCAAGCATCTGCTTTTTTTATCTTTTCTTTTTGCACTCCCCGTCTTTTTAATGGTTTGGGAGACTCAGGGAACAAAGATTAAACCACAAAATAATAGTGTACTATATTTTGGCTTCGACAGGGCACAGAACACTTGTATGTACAGCGGCGCCGTGTGGTGCCAAACGTGCGCGGCTGACGACACTAACTTACCTGGCTTCCTGATTGGCAAGAGCCACCAAAGGTTTACCTGTGAGCGCAAAATAAGTATGATAGTGTTAACCATCCTAATTCTTTATAAAAGTAGTTTTTATCGAACTTTGAGAGCGATAAAAAAAATAGGGTGAAAACTGGAGACAACGTGAACAGCACCTATACCCGTTTTCGCCCCAAGAACCGTAGGATAAAAAGTCCTCGTCCACGCAGAGTGCTACTAATTTTCTCTATTACGTGGCGGACTGAGAAACTTTTATATTTGTATAAGGTCTATTATTTGTTTTTTAAAACACTTAAACTTTAAAATGCAAAAACAATTTTGTTTTGTTTTTTGATGACCATACTTTTGAAGGGACTACTTCGCGCAGCACATGAACTATGCGCAAAACACACTTTTTTCTTTAGGTAAAAACGAGTATAGTTGACACACCCCCGAGCAGCAGCTCCACCATCCCACCATTGAGGGATCTAATATGTCAGAGATAGTACCTTTTCTTGCTGGATTTGGTCGTTTTAATTTGCCCCCAACTTCTGAAATAATGCCAATTTTGTAAAAAAAACAACAATTGTTCCTTCGTATTACTATGTTGTCTGAGCTCAGCCTCACTGCAAGTGTCAGACCAGTCAAAAAGTTGTTGCAGGGCCCGCCCTTTAAGGAAATATTTTGCTACATGTCACTGGTCACTTTCCATGCCCAAAACCACAAAAAGTAATACTCACTGACAACTGCGTTGACCCTAATAGGGTCCAACTGCGGCCTTGCCTCCTTTTCTTTGTGGGCGTTTGACTGTTTCCCAGTTATTGATTTCCCCAGCAGTTCTTCGGCGGTGAATACCTGCCTGAGAAGTTCTCGTGCATATGTAGTAGCAGTTTTAGCTGGTCCCAGCTTTAGCATGTCGATCACGGCCTTGTTGACTTTATACCCTCCCAGGTCAACCAGCTCGTCGTCTTCCTGCTGCAAGTCATCAGAGTGAATGCTGTTGTAAAAGTTCTCATTCAATTCAAAAGGTCTGATGAAAGTTACTCCTAAGACTATGATCATTGCCTGAGTGCCATGGTAGAGATGCATAGCTTTTATAAACATGTTTTGTAAATAATAACCTAAAAAAACACTCCGCGAAAAAAATAAAAACTTAAAACAGCCTGAATGAAGAGGCATGTCAAAAGATGTTTTCTGGTAAAAAGAGCTTGATTGGAGCAATATTTACGGTGCAAGACTTTTAGTGTGCACCGAATTTGTCTGGTCCCAGAGATAATGGGGCACATTGGGTACCAGTTGGTAGCTTCCCCTTAGCTGAAAGGTTGATGGACGTCTCTGATGTTGGGTACAAAATCTTCATATGTTGCAATAATCTTTTAAACTACATTTTTATGTTTAAGGTCCAACCCATCTAGTGAGTGCCATACTGCTCACAAGAGTATAACAGAAGTGTCACTTCCATTCCAACTCATACTGTAACAAAAAAGGGCTGTGTTCCAAAACTTCCTCAATCCAACTCTGCAGTAAAGATTTTGTGCCCTGGCATTCGAAAACCTGCACGCATTTAACAGTGCTCTTTTCAGGTGACATAACCCAACAGAGTGACCCAGATCCGCTCGAAAGAGCCTTGAAACATAGCCAAGAACTTCGCCAGGCCTTGTTTGCATGACCACCAAATACCCCGCAGGGGGTACCTGTGAAAGCAGGTGTTTGGAGAGTGGCGTCTCCACGGACCCCGAGCCATGCGGGTTCGCCCGCCCACGTCTGGCTGTGCGTGGCTTTCCCGTGTCCGGGGAAAAGGGCATCCTGGTGGTTGAGCCAAGCCCGGGGTAGGTTTGACCCTTCAGGGCCCCCGGGCGAGGCAATACACCACTTCGGCCCCCGCTTCTCGTAGACGGGAGTCCTGGTAAGGCCCGGCCAGGATGATTCAGTCTAGTCGCCTTTTCTCCTACTATCCCCTCCAATCTTTCACTTTTACCTT
>JAZHYW010001199.1:0-78495 GCA_037355805.1 Ixodes ricinus
TAGATTAGATTAGAGGTATTAAATGAGCTACGCTCAGAGTATCGGCACCCCGTTCCCCGATCAGGTAGTGAGCGCCGCCGTCTTAGCGAGTGCTTAGAGCAGAGCAAAAAAAACTGTCGATTGTCGCAATTCAAAAATGTGACTTCCTCAGCTTTAGGCACGGTGGTTGGAAGCTCCGGCGATATCGTTTCGTTCTGTCGCGAACTGTTCCAACATGTTTGGATGACGAAAAAACCTTTCCTGCGATTTCAGATAAAGCTTCAGATAACTGGCAACCATAATTTTAAGCACCAAGATGGCTGGAGTGTCGCTACTTTGAAGTATAGCTTATTTAGTAGCTTGTGAGATGATCCTCTAATCAACTTCTTCAACAAACGACAGCTTATTTCGTTCAAACACTAGGCGGATGAGCGTACACTTCGCAACGCGACATGATAAAATAGCGCACAGAACACGGAGGAAGAGAAAGGACAGGTAGAGCGAAAAAGCGATGACTCGCAACTAATTTATTTTGAAACAGGAAAAAAAAAAGCCATAAAAATGTACCTTTAGAGACCTATAGAAATTGAAATGAAGTACCAACTAGCTCAAAGTATGGATTTCCTTTGTAACACTGTTAGCGCGATTGCTACTTCAGCGAGATTTCACATTTTACCTCGAAAGGGCACTGGCTGGCTTCAAAAGTATTACTTAGGTTAGTACGCCAATTGAGCACTTTCCAACGGTATAGTAGTTTTTTGTCACAGTCATTCAATATTAAAGAAAAAAAGACTTGCGATGGTTTGTTTGCTGCGTGTACATATGCCACTACCTTTCATTCCCTTCCCTTTCTTTTTTTCAAGAAGAAACAATAAAAATTCACAAAACAATTAAGAAGACAAACAAAAATTACTCGACCTTCACTCTTACGAGGGCAAATCAGAAGGCAAATCTCTATATATATATTTTTTTGCCAAATTAACGAAATTTGGGTTGGGATGAATGAATTTAAATTGGGACTTTACTAATCGCATATCGTTTAGTTGGCCAAAAGAAACAGGCTAGAAAGTCAAAAGCCAGCTTTTCGGTACGAACATTTGAAAATATAGCGGACTATTTTGTACCTTCTTGCCTTCGAAAGCTCTCCGCCTTTTCACTATGATACATCCGCGGTTCCAAAGGCGCGTCACCGGCGCCAAACTGACGTCAGCAGAGCCCAGCTCACGCATTGGACACGAGAACTGCGCCACTCGGACGTATGCGCTCGTCAACAATCAATCCGTCGACGAATATTCGGATTCGCGTTCGTGGCCAATGAGTGCCCTGACAGAACTTATCGTCACTGGGGAATGACAAGTTCTATGGTGTGCATAAAAGCACGGTGGAAGCTAGAGTCATCGCACCGGTGCCGAAGGAATGTCACGACCACGTGATTTCACAATTCGCATTTGAGTTGAGGATTAAAGCTAAGGAGGAATAAGTAGGAAAATCGTTTCATGACCCCTTTAAGGCTGTAAATGCGAAGTCAACATATTCATTCTCAGCGGTGGACCTTTCTTGGACCGGCCCGGCCTCATCTGCCGGTAACTCAGCGGCACGGCGCTGCTGTCAGTAGTTGAACATGGCGGTTGTGCTTCACGCGTCCAGGGCGCACGAGCAACGACGTGTGATTCGTTTTCCAAGGAGCGAGGGACGAACGCCCATAAATTTCCATAGGGAAATGCAGCTCACGTATGGAGAAACGTGTCTCGCTTTGAGAAGTGTGAGGTGGTGGTGTTGTGAGTTCGCAAAGGGCTGTGAAGACTTGCATGACAATGAGCGGTGGGGGAGGCTGCGTTCGTCGCTGACTGACAACATTTCCAGCGTGGATGCAACGGTGAAAGCGGATCGGCGTGTGCACCTCAAGGACATTTCCCGGGAGCTTGGCCTTTCGTATGGGAGTGTTTACGACATCGTTCACGGGTCCTTGGGCTACCGGAAGGTTTCATGTCGGGGATGGCTAAGCAGTTGGATGACGTGATGGAAGGCAAGCAAATGATTGCTTCACTGAATCATCTGCAACGGTATGCCGATGAGGGTAAAAGTTTTCTGGACCGCATAGTTACTGGCGATGAAACTTGGATACTGCATTTCACGCCGGAATCGAAACAGCTGAACATGGTGTGGAAACATCTGGGTTCGCCTGTGACAAAATAGTTCCGTTCAGTGTCATCTCTTGGGAGAGTGATGTTAATGGCTTTCTGGGATCGCCGTGGACCCTTGCTGCCAGATTTCATGCCACAAATGCCGACAGTTGTTGTTCGACACTGTTACGTCTGGTGGCAGCCATCAGGCAAATGTGCCGAGGGATTCTCAATGTGGACAACGTGGGTATCCTCCACGACAATGCGAGGCCACATGTGGCAATCAAAAGCACGACAAGCTCCATTAATTTCTCTGGGAGCGTCTGTACGAACCACGATACAGTCCGGACCTCGCACCGAGGGATTTTCACGTTTTCGGTCACTTGAAGAAGTTCCAGGCAGGACAACGCTTCACCTGCATCGATGAAGACAAGACACCAGTCCGACGGTGGTTCCACAGTCAGCCGGACGAATTCTACCACAGGGGCATTTCAAATTTAGTGCTGCGGTTTGACAAATGTCTAAACCGGTGAGGGGACTATGTGAAAAAATAGTGTGAGATACGTAGAATAGTAGACGTATATTTGGAATTACCTGTATTTACCTAAGTTTGGCTAATAAAAAAATAGGGGCAAAAACTCTCTGATTCGCCTCGTATAACGTGCTTTAAACTGCGGCTGTCACCACATGTTAGAATTTTCTAAACTAGAATAAAGTGTACTTTGGCTCCAGCAGAACAGCTTGAGACCTATTAATTGCGATATAAATAAGCTTGTAAGCCGTAATAAAGGTACTTTAAATTAGAGACAAAAATATGTCAAATTGCAGTATAAGATTTTAGTTCGCTTTTTCAAACGTGTTTTTATAGAGGCCCGATTTTCGTGGTGTTCTGTTACAATTAACTTTGAACCATAAATGATGCTGCAGAAATTACATCAATTATGAGAGTGGCTTTCTCCGAAATTTCATTCATAAACAAATCGGTTAATATTAAAGATTTCGCTAAAACGGCGTGGCGACAATGCTGAAAGCAGACCATATTTTGCTTTTAAAAGGGGCGGTGTGAGGAATATTGACATTTGGCCAATTAAGGGCCCGAATTGTTTTTGTGACCCCCCCCCCCCCTCCTAAAATACAGAAAACTATCAACAACAGCAACAACAACAACAACAAAAGAAAACCATTTTTTTTGCGTTCACTAGATTATATACAGTAGCTTGTAAGCCATAATAGATATAGTGTAATAGATATAATAGAGATAGTGCAACCAGCCTCTGCTGCGTTGCGCGAGGATAGCGCAGCAGAGGCTGGTTGCAGTATTTTCCACGGGGCGCGGTGCCGTTGGGGCCGAGATACGCTCCGATTGCAACCCAAAACTTAAAAACCCGTCGAGTTGTACGGTTTTTCAAAAAGCCGTAAAATTGTGCGCGTGCCTTCTATCGTTCTGAAATTTGTTGATATAGTGTTTTTCGATGATGCTGAGCAATTTCCTAATTGAAACCATGCCCTTAAACACAATGTTAGAAAAGTTAATTACGCAAAAATAATTACAAACTTAATTATCCCGGACTCTAATAAATTTCCTAAATGGGCTCCTGGCCCAGGACCAAAACGACACAAGCCCTTTTTCGTTGCGATGAGTTTTCGAAGGAGCGATTTGGCCTGCGTTCTCTGAAACACCCTGTACTACATACACACACATACACACACATATATATATATATATATATATATATATATATATATATATATATATATATATATATATATATATGTGCATATGTATATATATATGTGCCGTGGTGCTAGTCGTGGCGCAAGCCATACAGCCAGCGACAGCACCAACTGGCGCGGGAAGGGGGGGAAGGTGGTCCCTCACAATGTATATTGTTTTTTTTTTTGATAGGGCTCAAGATTTAGCAAACATGCAGAAAAAATAGGGAAAGAGTGAAAAGGGAACCTGTCAGTACAAAGAAAAAAAGAAGACGCAAGTAGCGGTGAGATTGTGTGTGTACTTAATCGTAAAAAGTGCAATAGTGAAGGATAACCTAATACAAAGCGACGGATCAACACCCGCTTCAAATTACTTATCCGCGCAAAACAATAATTAGTTTGGGAATGCAAAAATCCAATCGCACACTACAATTTACATACAAAACATGATCAACAGTTTGAAATAAGTCACGCCTTGTTCTAACAATGGCAATACAATTATTTATGTGAAGTAAACTCATTTAATTATTTTAAAAAGATACTCAACTGAAAATTGAAATAGACCTCTTAAGTTCAGAAACGAGTTAAACATGATCAACGAAATCTTCCAATGACAATCGCACGTTAGTATTTTGAACGTATGGATATATTTTTTTTTGTTCCAAGCGGCCGATTCCAGCGAGCGCTCGAAGAGCAGACATCGGAGAGCGCGATGCGTCTCGGGAGGTCCGGCGCGTCCAGCGCGTTCGTGACTTGATGTTTTTCCTTCACGGCCAGTGCTACAGAGAGGCTGGCGTGGTTCTGAGCTTCGCCACTTGGTGGATTAATCAACGCCTTACAACCTGGCCGTTCGAGATGCCCGCTCCTCGCTCCAAGTAGGAGTCAGATAGGCGCGGGAGAGAAGGGTTGGGCCAAGTTCGACTGGATTCGCGCGCACGCAGCTTGCAGCCGTACTTCCGCGAGCGGCGCCGCTTGTATGGGGACTGTTACGCAACGACATTCGGTTTCTTCGTTTTAAATAATGCTTTGGTGTCTTTTGGAGCAACAAGTTGGTGTTTGCGTGGCGAGGCGAGAACGTGGTTTACATTTAGAATATCAAATAGGCGCTAGAATTTCGTTGCAGTATACCTTTAAAGTAACAATTGTATATGATTGCAGAGAATATTTAGTGAGTCGTGAATACCGTATTATTATGTCTGTTCGATTGGGCCAGAAGGTTCTGAACCAGTGCTGTCCAAGTTTAGAGGAATGCAGTGGTTGTGCATCGGCAGCGCAGAACCGGTGCAACCATCGCGTTAGGACTGGCGCTGTGATTGGCTTCTGGAGCGGAAGCACAGGGTGTCGTCTGCGTCTGTTTGCTACTGTTTCTCCACGCCACGTCGTTTGCTATATCTAATTATTCGCGGTTTGATGATAATGTTCGCGTGTTTTTATTTTTTAAGTATATGAACGAAATATCTTTTCTGCGAATGTTTCTTTATTCGAGTGTACTAAAAACGTTTTCAGCACGAAATGCGTTTATATATGCATTTTTAACGGTTACCGTCCGCTTTCTATCATTTCCAAACGCGTTTGGGCCCTTTGACTGTGTACGCCACGATGGAATTACATTCATTTGGCAATAGTTGATTAATTTAACATTTCTCGAGTTTCGCATTTTGACGAAAGGTTTGAGGCCTCAGTATAATTTAGTGTCGGAGGTACTGGAGGAAGTGCGCGCTAGCGGACACTTTGAAGACGAAGGCCCGACAAGAGCGTCGCCTTGACCAGAACAGTTATTGACCACCGTCACTTTGAAGTCAAGTTGAAGCGTTTACATTGTTTCTTAAGAAAGAATCACGTAGAACTACCAAGTCAATGTCGATTCTTGGCGTTTCTTACCAAGCCCGTTAGTGGGCGGTCCCAGATACCAGCGGACAAAGTATGCCATTCCCTGCTCAGCTACGAGGGCACACGACTACCGTACTAAACGCACACCTCTGCAATGTATAGGAGTCGTCAATCTGCACCCAAGAGCTGCTAAAGGCAAGAGATCTCACGAGTGATACTTTCATGCGTTTTCTTAAGAATATTAACACAGTAAATACCCACGTAGCATAAAAAAAGAGTTCCAATCTGTTAACATCCACCAAAGGGGGCGAAACCTGCTCTAGCAAAAGCGTAAGACAGCTTTTCAAATATCATATTTGAGCTAATTCCTATTCCCCGTAATCTCGCTACCGCGTCCACCGTGGGTACGTTAGTTTGAGAGAAAATTTAAGCTCCTTCTCACCGTTATTGCTAAACATGGTAGACATTTGAGCAAAAGCTCCAAGGAGTGGCACTGCAAGTATCGTCTGCTCACGGCGTCTGCTTCTGCACAGACTCTAAACTGATTTTGGAGCTGGTGCACAATTTTGAGGAACTGGGTCTGAACTCATTCAGAACTGGGATAAATCGAACTCTCCAGTGGAGCGGCCGTGCAACTTCCGGTTGAATCGAATGCGCCGGCTACATTACTGCTGAACCAGGTCAGCCGTCTTGGGATAATGGAACAGACCTATTATCTCTCACCAGGAGCTTGTGTATGTCTAACCTGTCGATAAAACAATTATGCCTCAGCCTCACGTAGAAGGCCCTTCAGTGAACGAGCATTTTGTAGGTAAAACCCATATTACATGCAACAAATGACTTTCTCTAATTCTTATTGCAGTTACTTCTCTTCAGCAAGTGTGAAGTAAGCTTAGCTAGCCCAGAACAAGGCATGAATGAAAGTTACGCCGAACTTACACGTCATTGCCTTGAAGGTGTGTGAAAAAGGCGTTCCCCTGCCTTGAGCATGTAGACTGGTTATTGATTATTAGACTACATCTCTCTTTTCTTACAATACCCCCCCCCGCCACCCCTCGCCCCCTGTTATAAATGCAAGAATAAAAATAAGCTTTTACCAACGGCTGTACCTTTTTTGTTTACATTGATATCCGTCCGGAATCCAGCTGTGCGACTTAAAGGGGCGGTGCAACGATTTTCCGACTTTGGACAAGTAACTGCGGGAATTAAACTGTCTCACCCATAAAACGAAAAACAGAAAACCATGTTTTATTGCGCGCGCTAGTTTTTATTTTTACAAAAAAGAAACAAATCGAAGGTCAAAGTGTCCTCAACTTTCACGCCGTCTTTCGAACGGCGTTTCTGAGGAACCACCTGGTTTCCCGCTGGGCTCTTCCTTGAGAGACTCCAGTCGCTCCCGCCACAAATAGTAAATACGTTTATTAAAAAGAAAGGTGATTATGTCATTGCTTCTTGGTAAATACCATCGAGCAAGACACAAAGGGTTGAGTAGGGAATGAGGGAGGGAATCAGATGCAGGGGGGATGCGGACTGAGGAGCGAATAATAAAGAGCAGTGATGACAATATTTTTTTTTACTTTGCGTTCGTTATGTATGGGCGGATCCACCCTGTGTAGCTTGAAGGCCTTGCTTCTGGTGGTAATTCTGCGATGGCTTGTAGTCTTTGCTTCTTTGTGACCTTTCAGTTCCAGACGAAATGCGTACATGTGAATTGTTGGCCACACGCTTTGTAAGATGGTCTGCGGCCGACGTTGGCTTGGGAAATCTGGCTTGCCACACCGGCGTGATGGCCGTTCTAGTTTGAAGCTTTCGCACGCACACCCTCTCCCGCGTCGAGAAACTTGAAGGGACAAAAAAATCGCCATAAGTTAAAAGCGAGGCCAGTCTTAGTTTCCTGGCCCTTCGTTCCTTCTCTTTGGCTTCTTCGTGGTCTGGTGCCAAGCGTTGACCTTTTTCGAAGGAACTGAGGTCGCCTTGTGAAGGTAGAGAGATATGTAGTTTAAACCTCGCGGCATTATCAGCTCTCTAATTCCCGGGTATTCCGTAGCGGTCCGGGATCCATGCTATTTTTATGTCCCTGCCCTGAAGACTAACCTTCTTGGCTCTAGACTTGAATTGCTGCACCGTTCGATTCTTGCTGTTGGTCTTGAGGCACTTGTTCACTGCTGGTTTTGAGTCGGTGAAAGTGTACAGGGCCTCTAGAGTTCCTTGGGTGTTTCCTTCTACAGCCCAAAGAATTGCTAGAAGTTCCGCCGTCTTCGCACTGGGGTTTTTCTGTACGTTCTTGCTTCTGGGCTTGCGGGAGTTTTCGGTGCAACAGGCGATGGCGGGTTTTTCTTCCTCGTCTCTTGCGGCACCGGTGTAGATTGCCATTGTATTTTTTGCTTCTTGAGGTGCTCGATGAGCTCCAAGTGTTTATTGCTCGTACATGCTTTCCTACGACCATATAGTTCAGTCCCTCGATTCTTTAAGACTGGCTTGAAATCCACCACTGCTTTATTTTACGAAGGGGGTAGCGGAGGTTCGTTGCTGGTCACTTGCAGTGTTGTCTTCTATCTCTTGTAGAATGTCCCTGCCATGCTAGGTTTTTCTAGCCTGTTTCTTTAGCTAATTTGCATCTCTGCTGCTATTTATGATACCAAGTTGGCTGCGCTGCCATGCGAGGGTCTTCTATCGGTGTTATTTTCGATTGACCAGTGATTATTCTCATGGCCACCCTGCTGAGCACTCCAGTTTTGTTCTTTCTGCGTCTTAGTCGGTCTTAGATAGTTGTATACGTAGACGGGTTTGGACACTAGTAGTGCTCTGACTAGCCTCCTTAGAAGTTTTTCTTGCGCTCCCTATGATTTGTTCAAGAGGCACTTTAGGAATTTCATCCCGTCTTTCTATCGGATCGTTGGCTGTTTTTTCCAGCTTACGGTCCCCCGTCCTGGTCAAATGTGAGTCCCAGAAACCTGATACTTCTCTGGTGCTGAATTTGAATTCCCTCCAAGGTGAGTTTCATATTCAGCTTCGCTCTGGCGCGCTTATGAACGACGTTCATGAATGCCGTCTTGTCTGTGGATACCTGGAGTCCAGCCCACCTGAGAAGGGCCGAGGTGATGTCTAGGGCTCACCGGAGATTGGCTTGTATCTTTCAGCTCAAATGCCAAGTCGGCCATAGCCATATTAAAAAAGCGTTGGTGAGATAATCACGCACCCCCAGTGGTACGCCTATACAGTTGGTCTTGGTCGTTCCATCCACGTTTTCAATAGCGACTCTGAAGCATCGATCTTTAAGAAAAGCTTTGATATAATTTAGGGTTCTTCCTTTCAGTTCTTTGCTTCTTGCATCCTCTATAATCGTTGCATGGGGAGCAGTTTCAAATGCTTTCTTTACGTCTATGGTGATCATGGTTTTCGAAACGTTGCTCGGAGGGTACATGAACAGATTCTTGTGGATGAGGGCTAGACTATCTTGCGTTGATAGATTTGGCCAGTAACCAGTTTGTCTGTGGTGAAACTTCCTTTTCGTTTCCAGGATCCATGTTACTCTCGCTAACACCATTCGCTCCGTGACTTTGCATAGAATGGTGGTTAGCTATATGAGACGTAAATGGTTTTTGCCGTCTGGGCATAAAACATGAGGAACAGTGTCAAATGCTTTCTTTCCGTCTATGGCGATTATGGTCTTCGAAAGGTTGCTCGAGGGGTACATGAACATATTCTTGTGGATGGGGGCTAGACTGTCTTGCGTTGATAGATTTGGTCTGTGACAAGTTTGTAGTGAAGCTTTCTTTCGTTTCCAGGATCCATGTTACCTTCGCTAACACCATTCGCTCCGTGACTTTGCATAAATTGGGGGTTAGCTATATGGGACGTAAATGGTTTATGCCGTCTAGGCATAAAACATGAGGAACAGTGTCAAATGCTTTCTTTACGTCTATGGCGATCATGGTCTTCGAAAGGTTGCTCGAGGGGTACATGAACATATTCTTGTGGATGGGGGCTAGACTATCTTGCGTTGATAGATTTGGTCTGTGACAAGTTTGTAGTGAAGGTTCCTTTTCGTTTCCAGGATCCATGTTACTCTCGCTAACACCATTCGTTCCGTGACTTTGCATAAATTGGGGGTTAGCTATATGGGACGTAAATGATTTATGCCGTCTGGGCATAAAACATGGGGAACAGTGTCAAATGCTTTCTATGAGTCTATGGCGATCATGGTCTTCGAAACGTTGCTCGGAGGGTACATGAAAAGATTCTTGTGGATGAGGACTAGACTATTTTACGTTGATAAATTTGGTTTGTAACGAGTTCGTCTGTAGTGAAGCTTCCTTTTCGTTTCCAGAATCCATGTTACTCTCGCTAACACCATTCGCTCCGTGACTTTGCATAAATTGGGGGTTAGCTGCATGGGACGTAAATGTTTTATGCCGTCTGGGCGCTTTCAGGTTTCGGTATATGCAGAACCGTTGAGGTCTTTCATTCTTCAGGTATCGAACCTTCTTCTCAGATTCTGTTTATTTAGACTAGTAGTTCTCGCAGGGCTTTCTTTGGGAGGTTTTTGAGAGCCCATATCTCCATTGTTTCTTGGCCTGGTACCGTATTACACCTGGCGGATCTTAGCGCTGCCTGCAGGTCACCATGGAGAAAGGTTGGTTCTCGTACAGCTCATCAACCTCCCTCTCTGGTTCGTAGATATATTCGGCAGGTGGTGCCGCAGGCCGCGGAAAGGAGTCCGCTACGTTGCTGAGTTTTTCTTACAACACTCCTAGTCGAAGGGCTACGTTGCTTCTGGTACACGGCGTTTTGCTTTGCCAATCATGCTTCTATAGGTTCTCCATACTTTCTTGAGGCGTGTCTTGTTGTTGAAGGAATCTTAATGGCTCTTCCAACGCGGCCTGCCTAGTTCAAGAGTGTGTTTTGTAACCCTTGCCTTTGCCAGATTCAGCTTCACCTTTACTCTATTCTCAGACTTCTTCTTACGGTATCTCTGCAAGACCTGTAGTCTGCTTGCCCATAAATTAACCAGGTGCAAGTTGGGGTCTGGGTCTTCGCGCATTTCACCTTGTAAATTTCTCCTGCTTTTCTTAAGGCGTCCTGAGTCCATCTAGTGATATTCCAATTTTTTATTTTCTTCTATGGCTTTCCTGAAGTTGTCCATCTTATGAACGGGTCGTTTTTCTTCACAAGGGTTTTTAGCCCTAGCCTTACATAGATTGGAAGGTGATCGCTCCCCAGAGGTTCTGGTCTTTTTCGCTCCATTGGTACTTCATTGATTTTGGTAGCCTTGTCAAATCAGGTGTTGTGTTCTTCTGGCTGGGTCCCTGTGCTATTCTCGTGCATTTGTCTATTTAGTTAGCTAGGGCCAGCCTGTGTTTTTTGCAGATTTTCTTGGTTAGAATGCCCTCGTTGCCCTTCTTTTCGTACATCCAACTCTTGTGTTTGACGTTTAAATCCCACACGATTATGGTTGGACCGTTTGACTTCAATAAGCCTATCAGCCATGCTCAATTTTTTTATGCGGTTGCGTTCTGTTGTCTGTACAAGTTGAGCGCGTTAAAGACTTCAAAACCTAGCTTCACGGTGACTCCAACTACCTATCTGTCCGTGTTACAGAAGCTTTTTGTCTCCAGTTAGGTTTTGATGTATGACTTTTTTCACAAATGTCGCCGCTAAGCCAAATTTTCTAACCAATGTGCCTTCGTTCCTCTCTATCAATGGTGCAGTATAAAGGTTATAGCCCGGTGACCTGAGGTTCTCGCAGTCCCTTTTTTGCAGTAGGATGATTGCAGGCTTGTCAGCATTCATATGTAAATTCTCTATTTTAATTTTGCCGCTTTGCTCTTAAAACGTCTGCAATTCTACTGTAGGAGCAATGACTCTTTCTCTTTCGCTCGGTTGAGATTTCTAACTCGTTTTTTTTTCTGTCAGTGTCCATTCAGCCCTAGGAAGAGGTTGCTCATGGCGGTGTTTATTAGGGCTGGGCACCGAAAAAAACTTTAAAGCGAATTAATCGCCACTATTGACTCGACTTATTAATCAATTAATCGGTCTCGTTCATTTCCAAGCATAATATATATATAAAAAAAAGCAAAACCTTTTTTGTTGTTTTGTCTTTGATCAATATGTGACAAACGGCGCAATTTACAATTTTGACTCCGAATCAACCTTGTGAGAAGAGTTGAAAAACACTCACACTCACACATTATTACTTCAGCTGCATGAGGCTAAAATGTTCATTGATATTCTCCGACAAAAGCGACCTCCCTTGATTGATAGCAATAGTCTCTGTTGCCCTAAACGCACACTTAAACAGACGTTGAAGTTGCCGGGACACGTGTAACCTCCCGCAAATGTCTGGAGTTACAAGTTTCGCTTCAGCAGTATACTTTAAGCTAAAATTTCATCTAAAGTTCGCCCTTCATACATTTTTACTGGTCCACGTCTGCGTGGCGAAAGCGTTGATTTTTTTTCAAGAATTGATGGATTAACCGATTAAAACGCAATTAAAGCAGTAATTGATTAATTGGTCGGTTAATCGATAAATTGCCCAGCCTTAGTGTTTATAGTTTTACTGATCAGATGGACAGTTTGACTAATTATTTCTTTCCTTTCTGCTTCCCTCACTATTTCGTTTGTAGCTTGAGAGGAGCGTGCTTGATTGAGGGGGTATTTTATGCCGCTAGGTCCTTCGCTGGAGTGGGGCTTTGCTGTGGCGGCTGTTGAGGATTGCTCTGAATACGTCGGGTTTTCGCACAGTCTGTGTTTTAATGCGAAAGCATTAACTGTCCCATGGAGCGAGCCGACGTCATCAGCTTTGAAGCCGCGCCAAACGGCAGATAAACTCCCCTCTCCCGATGGAGTGAAGTGAAGCCGAGATCTGAAGGCTCCCAGCTTTGAAGCCCAGCCAAATGGAAATTAAAATTTCCTGTCCCAATGGATCGAAGTGGAAGAAGAAGACGTGCTTCGAATAGGTCTGTGCTCTTTTCGTCTCTCTTATTTGTGGCTATATTTTAATAGTATCAACCTTCTAAACATTTTTCTTTGAGCCTATACTAGTGTGAAGCCTGCCTCCAACTGTATGCGGGCAGGTGTGTCGGTCGGCTGGGGATTATTCCTCGGCTTTCCTGAAACGACTCCGCAATGTCCACCAGAACTCCCTCACTAACGGCAAGTCAAAGAGCTGCAACCGACCGATACAGCGTGAGTTCCTCGATATGCGGTACGTCTCTTGCTAAATCGGAGTACGAAGCTTCCGCTGCTGACTTGGCAGAAGACCTCGCAGCTGGTCAACATTCAAATATCAACGTATTGAATGCCGAAGAGTCACAGCTCTGTGACATGGAGCTCAACGACGACGAAGAAGGCTGGCAGACCAAAGGAGGTAAAAAGCGCAAGAAGACTGACTCAAACTCAAGCAAAAGCACGGATACAGTTACCCACTCGCCGAAAGTGGCAGAAGGGCTGACCGCCATCTTTGTATCAACGGTTGAAAACCAGCTCATCGCAACACTCAGCAGCCTTAAACTGTCAAGTGCTTTGGAACAAATGTGCCCGGAGTGCATTCTTGAGGTCCGTCCCAACAAAAGACTCAACCTCATTGCAGTAGACACACGCAATGGCCAGACAACTCGAACGCTCCTCGCCTGCTCCGAGCTTTGTGGAATGAAGGTCAGAGCATATGAGCCGGTTCCGCGACACTACGCTGTCGGAGTTATCACAGACGTTGATCCTGCGCTTTCTGAAGTAGAGATCGAACAGAACGTGAGATCTCCGGAAGGTCGAGTGGCAAGGTTGCGACGACTTGGCAAGAGCACAGCAGTGAAGCTGTCCTTCTCTACAACAACACTGCCAAGTTACGTTTACCTAGGCCATGTCCGTCACCCAGTATCTCTATTCAAGGAACGCCCCATACAGTGCCGAAAGTGTTGCGCGTATGGACATCGAGAAGCGACTTGCAAGCGACCTCCTATTTGTAGCCGCTGCGGAGACTTACATGAGAGCAACACCGAGTGTTCGGCGCAAGAAAAGTGTGTCAACTGTGGACAACCTCACGCTGCCACATCTTCATCCTGCCCCAAATGGAAGAAAGAAAGCGAGACTCGCAACTACGCACGTCAACATGCCGTTGATTTTCGTGCTGCAAGGACAGCTGTCCAACAGTCTAAAACAACCAACGCAACTCAAAATGGTCAGCCCCCTCCAAGCCCACCGAAAAGAAGGAATGATCCCATCAAGGAGCGTAATGTCAGCGCTATGGATTACGCTGCAGCACTTCAGCAAAAAGGCAAAACGACGAAAGGAGAATCTCAATTGAACAACCACCACACATGCACTGTGGAATCGAAAGCCGACACTGTCAGACCAGCATTGAATGTGACGCCTGCACTGAAGCCGCAGCCTCCTCCCAGCCCGAGTGCTGAACCCACAGCTAAATCTGCATGGGAAAGCTGGATTCCACTGCTTCAGAAGGCAACCCGCATGGCTTGCGCTTTTCTATCTACTGTCGATGCGCAATGGGCACGACTCCTCCTCTCATTTCTTAACATGATTATTCCTCTTATGGAATCATAGTAAAAGGAGGGAAAGCCAACAGGCCGTGTCAACGAATCCGGAACTCCAAATTCCCATCAATTCTCCAGTGGAACGTGAACGGCCTCCGTACACGCATTCCTGAACTTCGGCAAATTCTACAGCAGAGAACCATAGATGTAATTGCACTTCAAGAAACCAACATCCTACACGGAGAGGTACAACTCTCTCCATATGTTTTCTACAATTCCACCACAATTGACTCAAATACTAGGTCTCGAGTTTCACTTTTGGTGAGATCAAGCCTCCATCAAAGCGTCCTGGACCTTTCAGATCTCTGCTCATCAACGGCAGAGTATGCGGGAGTCACAGTAAGACTCGGCACGCAAGACACCACAATAGTTTCCATTTACGTAGCCCCTGGGTGCACATGGGACCCAGATGTGTTGCACCAAATTCAACAGAGAGCTAAAGGTGAACTTTTATTAGCTGGAGACTTCAACGCACATAACATCAACTGGGGTGATAGCAGAACCAACAGAAGGGGAAAACGCCTGGAAGACACCATTGCGGCCCTGGACCTCACAACTCTAAACAGCGGAGCACCCACATTTATCCGTAAAGGGGTCAGAAAAAGCGTCCTTGATCTCACATTTGCATCGCCTGCGATCAAAGTGGCGTGGGCAATACAACCAGATACATGGAGTAGCGACCATGTTCCCATCATTATAGCCTCGCCGAAAGCAAGTGCAGTCGCCACCAGAACATGCAAAGTAGTCAACTGGGACCTTTACCGTGAATACATGGCAGCATCGGTAACTACGGCTGGCGCTACAGACCTACCTGCCATCATTGAAAACTGCATTCGACGAGCGACCCGACTGGTAAAGGTTCCCATCACGCGACCTGTGCCGGACCTAGAGTTTCTCAACCTCCGAGCGGCACGGAGACAAGCCCAACGACGAGCTATGCACACAGATACAGAATACGACTGGGTACGTTACAAAAAAATAGACGCGGCGTTCAGGAGGCACACGAAAAAGTTGCAGCGCTATCAGTGGGCTCAAAAATGTATTTCCTTCGGGAATCCGAGGGGAGCCGCGCAAGCTTGGCGGTTAGTTGGCGCCCTGGCAACTGCGAAGGTCCCTCGTCACCCAACTGCAGCACTCGCCATCAGGAACGACAAAACCATGACTGAAACGGCTGAACTGCTAGCTGATGAATTTGCATGCCCCCTTCCTCCACCAGCCGTGGTCTTACCCCAAGAGCTGATAGGCACTTTCATTTCTGAAGCATCTACAGCAGATGACGACTTCACCATCTTTGAACTGCAGTATGCGCTCCGACATTGCAAACGCCGAAGTGCACCCGGGCCAGATGGAATCACATATCAAGCATTGAAAAACATAGACCAAGCTCATCATCCAGTACTTTTAGAGACACTCAACTCAATATGGAGAACAGGCATTCTGCCTATGACCTGGCTAGAATCAATCGTAATTCCGGTTTTGAAATGCGGTAAGCCGAGTTACTCCGCCTCATCCTATAGACCCGTGTCCCTGACAAGCTGCCTTGGAAAGCTGCTTGAGCGCATGGTCTTGAGACGCCTGACATGGCACCTAGAGCAATCAAAAGCGATGCCACACCAGCTGTCAGGATTTCGTGCGAAGAGGTGTACAGCAGACGCAATGGGCGACTTGGCATCTGCACTCGAAGAGGCAAAAGCACGCCGCAACATGCTTCACTGTGTGTTTTTAGACATAAAACGGGCATTTGATACACTTCCGCATAACGTTATCCTCCAGCGCCTCAGACATCTCGGAGTAAAAGGGAAAATGCTCGAATATATTAAGGCATTTCTCTCTGGTAGAACGATCCGGGTCAGGGTCCCGGGAGCGCTTAGCAGTCCACGTACTGTGACTCAGGGCGTTCCTCAGGGAAGTGTCTTGAGTCCTTTACTTTTCAATGTGGCCATGGCAACGCTTCCAAGCTCACTTCGCCAGCAGGGACCATTCCTTGTACAGATAGCCATCTATGCAGATGATGTCGCTCTTTGGTGCACTGGCCCAACTCGAAGGGCAAGGAAGATTCGTTGTCAACTCCAAGAGGCACTCAATACAATCTGCAATGCCATCGAAAAACTCGGACTGACACTTTCCCATGAGAAAACAGCAGCGCTGCTTTACCGTCCGAGAGGACGCCCCCCCCGAACGAGCGCTGCTACTTAAGATGGCTGGGATGCCAATCAAGAGAGTGAGGACACACAGATATCTTGGATTGTTGTTGGATGATCGGGTAACCTGGAGACCGGAAGTCCGCAAAGTTCTCTCCAAATGCCGCAGCCTTCTCGGAGTTCTGCGGTGCCTCCGCGGTCATACCTGGGGAACACCACAGCACGCCCTCCTTCTGTTATATAAAGGTTTAATCCTTTCCCGCCTACATTATACTCTGCCACTTCTCAACATCGGACGGGCACAACAACGTGATGTTGAAACATTTCACCGTGTGGCACTAAGGATGTGCGTCAGACTGCCGCGATACGCGGGAAACGTTGCCACACTCGTTGCTGCCGAAGAATGGCCTGTTTTTCTCCGGGCTGATGAGCGCGCCTGCCGTCACCTTGCGAGAATTCATGGTGTGTCCTCTGGGAGTTCACTACTCTCACACGTCCTTGATCGCCCGAACTCCCGCTTTGGCTATTTGGCGAGACAGTTCGAAGATCTTATAGGACCACCCGGACATATCCCTCCACTCCCGCAGCCCCATCTAGAAGTACCACTGACGATAAGTGAAACCCTCCCTTACATGCACAGCAAGGCGAGTGTTTCTGGAACAATTTCTCGCCTTTTGACCCAGGAACTACTCTACACAAAGTATATTGGATGGCTGCAAGTATACACCGACGGTTCCACTAGTCCGGTGACAGGAACTACCACGACAGCAGTCTTCATCCCATTTCACAACGTCTGCATTGCAGACAGACTGAACTTCGCCACAACCTCTACTACTGCGGAGTTGGTGGCCATTTGGCGGGCTTTGGAGCTGCTAGTGCGAAGTGGAACGCCAGGGAGAGCAGTCATCCTCACAGATTCAAAATCTGCTCTTCAACTTCTTCGGAATCTCGAGACTGGCACTCCATTGACTGCAACAACTGTAGCATCTGCCAGGTCGGCTGAAAGAAAGGGCTGGCAACTTGCTTTTCAGTGGTGTCCTGCACATACTGGAATTGCGGGAAATGAGAAAGCGGATGCCCTCGCTACTGAAGCCCATGGACTTGAAACCCCAACCATTTCCCTTCGCCGGTACAACGAAGCATGGCGATTTATACGAAATTTCTACCAGAAGCGACACCCACATCGAGAGACGGCAGAAGGACGGCCCCCTCCAGCAATCCCCCGCAAGCTATCAAGAGAACAAGCGTCAATGTTACATCGGCTGAGGGCAAACTGCGCAAACACAAGATCAACTCTGCACAAACTTCAACGAGTCAATAGTCCTGATTGCCTGCACTGTGGAGCCCTAGAGGACATTGAACACGTGCTACTATTATGCACAGAATACGAAGAAGAGCGTAAAACATTGTTTCAACGCTACACTCTCAATGGACTACCTTCCTCCACGACTCGGGAACTCCTCATCCCAGAAGCCCCACGTCGGCTAGCCCAGAGGGCTTACAAAGACCTCTTGGAGTTTTTGAGTGAGACTGGTTTGGCAGACCGTCTTTGACCTAATACCGCACACCGCAAACAGCAAGGTTGTTAAATTGAAACCCACACTTGTGCCAAAGCCCCATCACACTATTGGACTGCATTCGAAATTTCCACACTATCTCTTTTAGCCACCTACGGCTCCTCCCCCTTCCCCAAGCCGGGTAGCGACTCGCCCCGTACAGGAGGCCAACATCTCTCCCGGCTTTCCCTTTCCTTCTCTGGACCTCATTACAAGAAGAAGAAGAAGAAGGAGCGAAGTGAAGCCGCGATCTGAAGGGTCCCAGCTTTGAAGCCGTGCAAAAAACCCACGGAAAACGGCAGCTAAATTGACCTCTCCAAAAGGAGCAAAGTGAAGTCGAAATCCGATGGATAGGCTCACATTGACTGGCGCGCTTCATAGTTTCAAGGAACGAGGCTCCCATTGGCCGGCGCGCGTCAGTTTCAAGGAGCGCCACCCATGGCGCTGCGGGCCCGCGCCGCACCGCGCCGGTAAAAGGAAGCGGCTGGCTGCGGGGCTGGGGCTTCCCAGAGCCCACTCGGGTAGACTCTGGAGCGGCTGCACGGTCGATGTCAGCGCGGCGCGGTCACTTCACGAGAGCTCGCGCAAGCACGACCTTCATGCTTTCGCATTCACAACTCATAAGTGTTTAGATGTATCTTGAGCCTGTTTCCTCACTGGCTTGGCTTGCGGCATTTTAATGCGAATAGCATTCTTTGGCTACTTCACGCACTTTTCGTCTATGTATCTATCTATCTGGCTATCTAACCTCTTACGCCGCGGGTCGATAAATAAATAAAAAAGACCGGCGCCGGCTGGGATTCAAACCGTTGACCCTTTGATCAGCAGGCAGACGCGCTAACCACAGAGCTATGAAGGCAGTCATTCAACGCACTCTAAACGGTTGTTTATATCTTTACCATAGGACGCGCTTGGCAGCGCTGTCACAGCTACTGGCGTGCGTCAGCGAGGGCTCATTCCGCTCTCGTGAGGCTGAGCTCGGCCGCTAGCTCACCCTCTCCCGCGTTCGGGAGAGGGTGATGTAGCGGCCGTGCTCAGCCTCACGAAGGCGGAATGAGCCCTCGTGCATGGAACGCGCGCGCACCGGTAGCTGTGACAGCGCTGTAAAGCGCGTCCTATGGTAAAGATATAAACAACCGTTTAGAGTACCGTTGGTTGAGACTAGCTGAGACGCCAGAAAGTCTGGTCGGTACCATTTTGAGTGTTTGTGCGTATGGCGCGTGCTTTGCTCGCCTTCCTAAGTGACACAAACGCACGTGCTGGGCTGCGGAGATCGTGCGCAGGGCTGTGAAAGTGTCAACAAATTTAGAATCGCCTCAAGAGTGGGCTGGCGTATCTAGAGTGTGCCGGCCACCTGACGAACGCGCATAACTCCGCACCGTTTGATGCTATTCGCATTAACGTAGATAATCATTCCCAAAGGATGGGTTCTGCTGATTTTTTTCTTCTGCGGCTCTCGTTGCTATATGCAGAGTGTTGGCCCCCACAATTACGGCATTTGGGAGGCAAGGGTGTACCATCGCCTTCCCGGTGTTCGTGCCCGCATTAGTTGCATCTTTTTTTTTTTCGTTTGTACAGACATTTGACTTTAGCCCAATTTCGTGGCAGTTATAGTGGACCAAGGGCTTAAACGCGGTTACTCTGTATGCCTGATAACGATGTCGCACGTATGTCGGAGAAGTCTTTCCTTCAGAGATAGTCAATATAGTGTTGCCTGCTATCCCAAGTTACTGTCTCGCGAGTTCTGCAGCTTAGGTTTTCCATGAGGGCTGCAGAGGTTACGTCGTTCTCTCGGTATAGATATATGGCACCTTTAACTTGGCTGTTACTGGTGGCCAAGTATGATGTGACTTCGTGGATCTTGGTTCCTTTTTCTTTCGTGTAGATTGTAAGTGCTCTGCTTACTATGTTGGAGTTCTTTGACACGATAAACATAGTGTAGGATTTTATGTCCGTGTGAATGGTCAAGCCTCTTCCTTCTTTGAATGGTATTCCGGCTTTAACCATGGCCTTGTGAATGTCCAGGAAGCTGAACTTGCGCACGTCCACCTTGCAAATGGGCTTATAGGCCACTTCTTGCGAATCGCCAGCCTGCGCGACTGCAAGCTTCGTCCGCGTTACTTTCTGGCTATTACGCCTATCGCCCTGCACCTGCTGCCAGTCTCCGCTTTCCTTAGAGTCTTCCCCGGTAGGTGACGTATTGCCTCTCTCGTGTGCGACGTCGGTTGGTTCTGCTGTTTGGGTATTTCCCAGAACATTAGTGACGGGAACGAATACGGTCGGCTCTGATGACGTAGATTTTTTTTTTTTTGAGATACTCCTCAATCTCAATTTTGTTGTCTTAGACCGTGTCGAACTCTGCGAGGTTGTCCAAGATGATTCTAAGCAGTTGTCGGCTTAGAAGTAAAGTTTTGAAGACGTTCTTATCCTCTTGGGGAATTTTGAGACTAGTGTAGGACTGACCTCTAGGGCTAAAGTTCATCTTCGCAATTGCATTGAATTTTATTTTTAGAAAAAATTAGTAAATTTTAGACAAGTATCGTTGGGATGAGAAAGGAGTTTGTCGTCGCGAGAGAAGAAAAGGTTGTCCCAACAGGGGCGCCAAACTGGCTTTTCTTGAAGAAAGAAAGAGAGAAAGAAAGGGGAAGAAAAAGGGAAAGAGAGAGAGAGAGAGAGAGAGAGAGAGAGGAAGAAAGAGAGAGGGAGTGATATATTTCCGGGCAAAGCTTCCGTGCGCTGACCCAACGTCTAGACTTCAATTCTAGGCTGGGTATTTATAGGAGCTTCTGTTTCACGACCCTCAGCGATTGGATTAAGACGCAGGGCTCGTGACATTTGCCGGACCTAGTTTCCGCGAAAAGCTAACTAGCGGCGAGCTCTATTTCTGGGGACAGCCGGCGAAGGTTGATTGTTATTATTTTCTGAAGGGCGAGGAATGAATGAACACTCGTTATTGTCGGTGTACAAAATGCTGCTCTGGCGAGATTTCACATGCTTTTCTTTTCGGCGAGAAGCGACGGCGAAGTTCGCTCAATTGGATGCTATCCGATTTCGCTCCTGTGAATAACTCAGTATTTCGCTTCTAAATGTTTTACTCGGCTGCCTTTACTTACCGAAATCAAGCGGCAACCTCAAGGGCACCATCCATGACTAGTACCTTGCCTGTAGTTCTTGGACCTACAACCTCCTATATAAGCATCGCAATGTATGTCATAGGAAGGGGTCGGGCAAATAAGACTTGTGGTTACCTTGTTGTGACGCTCGTGATGCAACTATGCGTTGAATGTTATGCTCCGCTCCGCTTCGTAGGAGGCAGAGCCAAGTCAGTCAGAGCATATCAGAGCTTGAAACACAAGCAGAAAAATCTAAATTCGTCATATCCAATATATGTAAAAATTTCACTTGGCATCTGCATTTGCGGTAATAAGAATGGGAACCGAGAAGGGAATACACGAGAAACTAAAAAATCCATAGACTTTAACTATTTCGTCTATTTACAATTGTGGGACCAGCTGAATGTTTCTGTGAATAATTCTTTGTACACTATAGTTTTTATAATAGTTCTGTTTTGATAGATGTTTTTAAGCGTATATTCCAGTGATGTTTTATGAATCCTTTTTAAAGTCCGAACACTGCTAAAATTCTTCACAGCGATGCCGACTTTTTTTTAACTAAAATAAAATGTACAGAAATGCCGGCGCGCTTGCACCTTTGCTTTAATTGCCTTTTCATAATAACCTTAATATGCAGGCAGTTTACTTTTGTTGGTGTTCAACTGGTGGCAGCTGAAAAAACCCGTTTGCTCTACTGACGCTTAACTCCTGGTTAGCTCAGTTGGTAGAGCGCTCCACTGGAAACGGAGAGGACCCTGGTTCAATACCAGGACCAGGCGTATTTTTTTCCGGTCGTGCACTAGTCACATAGCTGTGTTGGGAATTTGTGTTTGTCTTTGTTCCCCTTGTTGTCCTCCTCCAAGAATTATTCTCATAATTCTTGTCCAGTTCGCTTGCACCTTGCATTATAAAAAAAAATGAAAGCCGTTTACAACTCCCTGTAACGCCGAAGTAGAGCGCAGCTCTTGAGGAGGAGGAGGGGAAGGTGCGGAGAGGGGACTATATGCCCCTCCTCCTCTCCTGCTCGCCCCCCATTTAGGGGAATTTTTCCCGCTAAATTTGGCGTGGAAAATTTTACGCTAAATTTGGCGGGGAAATTTTTCTGCTTGATTTAGCGGAAAATTTTTTCCGAGCGGGGAAATTTTTCGGCTAAATTTAGCGGGAAACAACTCACTAAATTTAGCGGGAAATATTTCCGCTGAAGTTAGCGGAGAAAATTTTCCGCTAAATTTAGCGGGGAATTTTTTCCCGCTATATTTAGCGGGGAACTTCCGCTAAATTTAGCAGAGAAATTTTGCCGCTAAATTTGGCAGAGAAATTTTTCCGCTCAATTTAGCAGAGAAATTTTTCCGCTAAATTTAGCGGGGAAACTTTCCCGCTAAAGTTAGCGTGGATTTTTGTCCGCCAAATTTAGCGGGGACAATTTTCCGCTATATTTAGCGGGGAAAATTTTCCGCTGGATTTAGTGGGAAATTTTTCCGCTAAACTTAGCGGGAAAAATTTTTCGCTAAATTTAGCGGGGAATTTTTCTTGCTAAATTTAGCGGGGAAACTTTCCGCTAAATTTAGCGGGGAATTTTTCCGCTAAATTTAGCAGGGACAATTTTCCGCTAGATTTAGCGGGGAAAATGTTCTGCTAATTTTAGCAGGGACAATTTTCCGCTAAATTTAGGGGAGAAATTTTCGCGCTAAATTTAGTGGGGAAAGATTTCCGCTAAATTCAGCGGGGAAATTTATCCATCATGCACCGCGCGGTTACGCCCACGCCAACGCCGACGCCGCTCATGCCGGAAACGGGCGCCTAGGAGCTGCGCTCTAAAAGAATGCCTGCCTGCAATGACAAGAAGTAAGAGAACATAATGTTGCTCGCTTTTCACCCTAAAGGCAAGCTGTCTGACAGATAAACGCGAGGAACATCAAGACATTTTTAAAAGCCCAGTTCCTGCTCCAGTTTCCAAGATTCCAGTTCCTGTGGGAATTTGGCCACAGGAATTGGGATCTTGGGAAGTGGAATGTTGAGATCTTGGGAAGTGGGATCTCGAGATCTTGGGAAATGGAATCACTGAAAGCACAGTAAGGGCGCAGGCGATCTAGTGAAGTTTACCATTTGGCACAAAGGGAAGAAGTCAATCGCATGACTGACTGCTTTCCTTGTCTCTTCTACTTTTGGTTGTTTCAAGATTTTCTCATCCAGTCTCAGTTGTTTTAACAAAATGGAATCACTGAACATGTTCATAATGACCCGCCTTTTCGAAGGGCGAAGCATTTACGCATGCTGGGTAAATTAAAGGAAGATCCATTGGTGAATCCTAAGGGAATGCGTTAGCATTACCCCTGGGAAACGCCACACATGTTCCCCTTTGGAAAACGCTAACGCTGACCCCTTCACTTTTCTGTTCTGGCTTTCTCTTTTGCTTCCTATATTTTTGCTGCCTCTTTTTGGCTTCTTTACGAGGTCAGTGTTAGCGCTTCCCGAAGGGGGACGTGCGTGGCGTTTCCCAAGGGTCATTCTAACGCTTTCTTTAAGGATTCACCAATGGATCTTCCTTTAGGTTTTCCCGGCAAAGCGGGCTCGCAGAGCTCGCTTTGCCCCAGACTCATTCGCACCCAGACCACGTCGGCCTGCAGCTTCTTGCGCCGTGTTTCGGCCAGCCGAGCTAGGCGCTGCTTCTGCTCCTCTGTCTTGTTCGTCAGCCTTGCATGCTTAGCAGCGGCATCCTCTGCCTGACGCTGCTTTCGCTGTTCACTGGTTTCCCGCGCGCGCATTGGCTTCCGCCTCGTGACGTCACCTCCCTCTCGCCTTTGTCCTTCACTACTTTTCTCCTCTTTACAAGGCGCGCTTCTTTTTGCACTGTTTTGTTCGCAGACGGACGGCGTCAGCTTTTCGCCGTTATGTAGGTATTAATGCTAACGCAATAATAATCTAAAGCTGTATATAACTTGTCAGTGTGAAAAAGGGCTGCATGTTGCAAATATGCAGCGAATTAAAATAGAACCTCACCAGAAGGACTCACTGTGTCGTTGATGACACCTGTTTATTAATCGCTTGAAGCCACTTTGTTCTCTCAAGCGGGTCAAATGGTATTTTATGCTGTGATACGGTGTTATTATAGAGATGGCCCGTATTTGTTTGCACCACAAACTGGTATGCAGCAACTCATGCTGAAATACAGCCTCAGTATTAGGACCCATAAATATTCACCTTTTCATGTCAAAATGTCTCAGCAGTTCCCTGTACATCTTAGTATCGCCAAGTTTTTATTTCTCACATTCGGCACGCTAACCATTTTAATCTGGCAAACAGACCAATGGTCACCGCGCGTTGGTCAGTTTATTGGTCACGCGACACCACGGTGTCACACTACGTCACAAAGTCACGTGACGACAGGGTGTCACATCCCATCACGGTCACGTGACGTCACAGTCACGCGAAGTCACAAAGTCACGAGGCGTCATGATGGCACGCGACACCATGGTATATTGCCGCGCGCGCAGCTAGCCAAATAGATGGCGCGCCCGTGGCCGAATGGTTATCGTACTTGGCTCTCACGCAAAGGGCCGAGGTTAGATGCCTGGGAGAGGACGCAACTTTTTGTTATATCTGTAAATGTCGCATTCTGGTGTATTCGAGAATCCTGTTGCTTATTCGAGGTCCGAATGCTCTACGCGCCGAACCTTTTACGCCGATTGTTCCAGAAGCCCACGCGTGTGCATAGGGGCTCCGCATGGCGAGCCGGAGTCAGTCTTGCCCTAGCGCTCGATCTTGCTGTTATGTCGCCATCGATGCCTGCGACGTTAGCTTTTTTCTATTTCGTTTTGGGCGCAAATTCACCCCATTAAACGTTTACTTTCTTTCAGTCATTGGTGACAATATGGCATAGCTATGAGCTTATTATAAGGCCATTGAGTTAATAAACCTGTAACGTTAAGAACGTGCCAAACAGATTAATCTGTCGGTTTTTTCATTGAATTCGGCTTATAAAGCATTTTGGTAATAATAATCACAAAGGTTACGATCTTCAAAGATTTACACCTGATTGCTCACCACCATTATTATGTAGTGAATAAATAGAGCATTGGTAACAATATATTGATAAGCAATATGCCAGTTACGATACATGGACGTAACACAAATATATCACTACATTAAAAAAAAGTGTGTTTAAGGTGATAAGCGAGCGGGAAAAATTAAGACACAATTCTTGTGGACGAAATAACAGCTAAAGGTTTAGCATCGGCAATTCTGCCATAGCGTCGCGTTACTCACCTGGTAATATTAATGGTGTTTTGATATCTTCGGGATCCGGAACCTCGGTAAGCTCCTGAGTCATTGAAGATTACTACTATTACACCGCTGCCATCAGGCCCAGATGAGCAAGAGCCGAACATTTGCACGAGCTTGCGCGGGTTCCATCGTGGGCAACTCATTTTGTAGCGACGGCAGCCACGGGATGGCTCTTTGCGAAATAGTTGTGTGGAGAAGCTCCAGTTGTCGTGCAGGGGTTGTGGATTGAGAGGAATAGAAGCTTATAAAAAAGGTTCTGGCTGAATCCACCACCATCACCAGCACCAGAGGTCACAGGAAGCGAGGTACCCGGACCTTCAAAATCCAATGTTTTGCATTCGACGCAGAACGTAACAGTTAAACCGTTGGCACCGGTCTGTGAAAATTCCATGAAGATACCAGTTAAAAGAAAATGACCAGGTTTTGACGAGAACCATGAACCGGGGGACGAAAAACTTTTCTCTACAATCTACACAATCCAAGACACCACCATTGCATTTGAGAGAGCTTCAATAATTCATGACTGGTGCCAGAATATGTTGACCTGGACAACGATTGAGGTTTATTCACAGAGATTCGCTACAAGAAAAACCGTCCACCTTGAACACCGCTCGTATTCAAACCTTATAGAGAGCATGCATCCTTTTCAGCCTTCACTGATGCCTAACGGCAAGAGTGAGTCCCAAAGGCAAAATAAAGACGTTATATTAATCAATCATGCATCCTTTTGGAGGTTAAATCCAAATATTAAGGCCAATAAAGTAATAGCAGTTCACAAATAAAAAAAATCTGCTCTTTCATCGGATCAACAAAGACGGTAGCCTACCCATCAGCGTGACATCGCTTCCGGTAGCAAACAGACTCCTCACGATGTCCTGCCTCTGCTCCATTGAAGTGACTGCCGGCGTACCACACTCTTGCTCTGCCAGTCTCTGAAAGATCAAGAGGGTCCCACTATAGTATTCTAACGGAGAGTTACTAGGATACTTAAAATACATTGGGGTGCTTTCGGTCCAACGCCAGATTGCATATTGTAGACAAGAAAACGGGGATGTTGAGTAGCACGAAAGTGAAAGGCTAAATCGCGTTGTGACCTAGGCTTTCACTCTTGCGCTGCTCAACATCTCCGTTTTCCGTCTGCGATAGGCAATCTGGCATTGGACCGAAAGCACCCCGATGTATTTTAAGCAGAAAACAGCATTCATCTGCTATACCAACCTGGTCAACACCCTACTCGCAGGGTCTCCAATGCGCCTTCAATCAAAGACCGGCATACCAATTCAGCACGTCACTACCCATAAGTACTTTCAAGTCATTTTTGCCGACCATGTCACCTGGACGCGGCACATAAAACATTTTATTTACCAATGGACTCAACTGTTAGCAGTGATCCGCCACTTTCATCGCGAAAATATGTACTTCCGCCACAAGGACTGCTAACACTGGCACGTGGCCTATTATTTTAAAAGATTCTATACAGCACTCCAGCAATTAGACTTGGGGCTTACCAGTTGACCTGCTTGGGACGACTTCATCGGGTTGCCCTACGCCAATGTCTTGGTTTGTCACGCTTTACAGGTAATACGGCGACACTTGTTGAAGCCAACGACTAAATAATCGACATGCACATCCGGTTAATGGTGACCAACCAAGTAGCACGTATGCATGAATCGCCCATGGCATTGTCTCTCTTAACCAACCTCATCACACGTTTGGCTTCGAAACTAGGCCACTATGTATTGGAATTTGATCAGCAAATAGGTCCGCCTAAAGAGCACCATTCTCTCTTTCTACCTCATAATATCCATACACATTATGTTGTGGAAGAGTCACTTTCTTTCTCTGCCAAAGAGAGATTACGCTCCCGCCGCTGTTGAAAAATCACTTGCCGGGGACCAACTCAGGTACAACTAGAACGGCTAAATGCAAGTGTACGTACACAGATTGTTCAACCAACCTCCTTCACAGGAGCCTCCACCGCAGCACTCGTCGTCCCCAAAAAAGGCATTGAGAAATATATGCGACTTAACTTTGCTACAAGCTCAACAACAGCAGAGCTAGTGGCGCTAGAGCCGCATTAGACGCGCTTGGAGACGTTCCATATGATAGTGAAGTCTTGCTGACTGGAGAGGCGCACTTTCAGCACTAGACCGCTTGGACAAGGCTATCACGCTGGCCCAATCAGTTGCTCACAAGGCTTACATGCCATCATTCTAAGACTGGGAACTTGCCTTTCAGTGGATACTATCGCACATGGGAATCGATGGAAATGAGCGGCTGGTACCCTTGCCTCAGAAGCTCATCATCGGGAAGAGGTAAACCAATTCCTTTCACGGTACAACGAAACACGGAGATTCTTGAGCCTCATCAACAGAACACGTCATCCACACCAAGAAGTCGCATATGGGAATCCACCGCCACCTATTCCGGAATCTCAGATTTTCCGGATTCTGGTAATATTAGGGAATAGTTTCGGAGATTTCTAGAAATATTCCGGAATATGATATCCGGAATCTAAGCTTATAAGACGTGAAGCCAGTGTACTTCACCGCCTTAGCCTACACTGCCAAAACTTTACACGAAATATCCGAACTTAAGACGTCACACTGCGCCACCTGTGTTATACCTGAAGACATTCATCATATTTTTTTTTCTTGTGTGTCCTCTCTTCAATCAAATCCGAAGCTCGCTCCTGAGCACCCTGCGACGTGCTCACTTGCTCGCGACTCACAAGAATGACATTTTATTCCCATCTGGTTGAGGGCAAAAGGAAGAATTCCTCTATCGTTTTCTTCTAGAGATTTTGCGAGCGACAAGCCTCAGACACGTTTTTAGCTGATGCCTGCAAAATCACTTTTCAGGACTGTGCAACCTATCGGCCCAGATATCGTACTCTTCAATCCCCCTAAAACAATAGTATACCAAATTGACTGAAACTTAGATCCAAATGTGAACCCCCCCCCCTTCTTTCTCTTCTCTCCTTTTCCCTCTTTTTTTTCAGCCTACGCGAGTCTTGTCCACGCACATGGAGATTAATAATACGCGCAGGCATGCCCTCTCTCCCGTTCTCAACAGTACAACAACAAATTTCTCTTCGGCGTTCTCTGTAGTTGTACTAAGTATTGCGTTCTTATGTTCAATTTAGGTGTTCCACGTCCATTAGGGATATAATGTAGCACTAAATTCCTCGCCCTACCCATTTACAAAATGCGAAATCAGAAGAAGAAAAACGCAGTTCTGACTTTTATGTGGAAATTCCTCACTAGACCCGTTTTCACCTAAAAAAAAAAGGACGTTTTACTCAATGTTCAAACGCCGTGCGAAATAGTTCTTAAAATATTTGGTCATCGGAGACAGTAGTGATGCTTTTGGCGTTTGAAACGTGTACGTCTTGGCAAGGCAACGTATATCTAATCTAAAATGCACCTACATATATTTCAATTCTTAGCATAAAAGAGGGAAATTAGTAATGCACCGCAAGAAGCCGTACTTTTTTTACTACGCTTCTTGAGGCGAATACAAGTATAGACATCTCCGCGTTGTCTTCAAGCGAAAACAACAACAAAACAAAAACAACCGAACAGCGCACTGCTTTGTTTGCCTGCAAAATTATTTTGGTGCCTATTAACATGTAATAAATGAACATTAACAAATTCGTTGTAGTTTTTCTAACAAAGGGTAATTTAGATTTAATTGTTTTGTTCATTAGTACACCATAATCAATATTGTCACGAATGACAAATGATGAGGCGAAGAAAAACTGAAGAAACTAAACGTCTAATGAGGCGAACTTGTGCCCAAAACAAAATAGGAGTAAGTTTGTGTCGCAGGCGTCGATGTCGGCGAAACAGCAGGACCGAGCGCTGGAGCGAGACTGACTCCGGCTCGCCACGCGGAGCGTCTTTTGTGCACACGTGGGTTTCCGGAACAATCAGCGTAGAAGATCCTGCGTGTAGAACGTTCTGACCTAGAACATGCAACAGAGTTCTAGAGTTTGCCTGAACACTGAATTGCAAGAATAAATAAGAGACGCGTCGCTCCCAGGAATCGAACCCTGGCTTTTCGCGTGGGAGGAAGCACGAGAACCGTTAGGCCACGGCCGCGCTGCCTATTTGGCCGGATATGCGCGCGGCAATATCAGTAGGCCCTTAATGGGAAGATACAAGAGGTCCGCTGCACCTGCTCCCGTGCTCTTTAAACGTTTTTTCGTTCTTTTCGTTGGAAGGAAAGAAACTGACCTTGGGCGTTTGCCTAATATTGTTTGCACGGAGAGTCCGGTTCTCTGTACCAATGTGCATCCCCCGTCGAGTCGAGGTTTATATATGTGACGTGAGGAAGGCTTTGAGAATCTGAAGAATGCCAGGCATTTCGTTTTGCAAATGCAGGGCTAGTGTGAATCCAATAAAACTCACCCTTACAAGTTTTTTTTTTTTAACAATTTGACAACAACAGCAAAATGCGGGAGCAAAACTCCCGCCTTTACCCTCCGCGAAGGAAAAAACACGAATGCAAAACGGATTACAATCATTCCCTTACGTAAAAAAGTAAACAAATAGCTTTACAATTACCTTCTAAAATATATGTACTTAACCTCTTACATAATTACTGATAAATTTAAGCGATTACAAGTAATTTCATTACTTGTTACGGATTGCGTACAAGTCTGCATACTCGTATATATAAATTGTAACGAATAATAAAACTAAATGTGCCAGAATATGAATGCTGGAATGCTGCAGAATGACGAAAACGACTTGTCAAAACACATTCCCTAAGGCAATCCGCACACCGTTTCTGCGAATACGACCAAATTATTTTCCTGTGGCAGCGCGAAAGAAGATAACTGAGCGAGCATTTCCTTCATCCTCCTGTCTTTATGTGTTTTGGCTCCCACAAAATTCAGCCACGTTTATATACTGCGCATGGAAGCCCTGGGGGCACAGAACAGGCGGCCAGGTTTCCGGCAGATTAATCATCCTTGCCCATTTCCCCCGCGAGGTGCCAAGTGGAGTCGGCCACATCGGGAGCGCTTTGTCGTAGATAAAAGGTGGGCGCAAAGTATGCGCCGAAAATCGTCGGGTCGTAACTCACGTCGATGAATGTTGACGGTAATAAATGATCACGCTCGATTGATAAATAAACGAATAAAGGAATTGGTTATTTATTCTTCATTAAACGTGTCCGACAGTGCCTGAATGCATTATAGCAGAGAGGTTCAGTAGTTTGTTGGTTATATAAATAATATTTTACTCGTATGCATTTTATGCGTTGTATGCATTCCATGTGTTGGACTGGTGGGTTTACCGTGTTTTCAAAAGTGGTTTCTCGATTTCCTCCTGATGACATCATAGAAGAATTATGCTGCTGCCTGCCACGATCAAGGCGGTTGCATGACAGCAAAGGTGGATGAGAAAGACGCCTGTTCTGCTGGTGTCTGGTTGCAGAGCAGTGAGACAAACGACCGAAACCAAAGCCGACAGGAGATGGGACGCGGCGACAACGACCCTTGCGGCCGCTCGTCTTTTTTGTTTTCTTAGTCCAGATTTTGAGTTTTAACCTCGAGAATCGGCGACATCCGACGGCATGACACGCACGCTCCTGTGACACAATTTGTTGAGATTTCTGGACCACTTTGAATGCATGGGCGGAAGTGGACGCTAAAAACCCCGGTCGGAAACGCGTTCCGGGCTCCATAACGGTCCGCAACGTGGATCTGATGTCGTGTTAGCCCTTTAAGGGGCAACTAAGGTCGAGGACCAAACCAAAATAAATGACTGGTATCGCTTTAGTGGCACGAAATATGATCACAGCCGAAATATTACGTCAAAGTGGAGCCGCGTGCTCTACTAAAACCGATTTTAAAGATGCGACCAGTTGCTCTTTAGCGGGCGGCATGTGGGTTAGCTTTTAGTTAAAGAACACAGGCGCAGCACCCCCGTGACGTCAAGTTGCGGTGGAGCCAACGTTACTAGATTACCTCAGTTGTGGAATTCCCGCGAAAGGGGGTACCCCTCCCTCTTCCGCGGGAGTTCCACAACCCACAACAGTCCGCCTCCCGTCGTTTGAAGCGCCATCTAGATTTTAGTTTCATAACTGTGTGTTTCATAGAGTACGGTGGAACGCCATCTAGACGCTGTGCTTCGAAATGCACGTATTCCATAGAATACACTGCACTTACCATAGCAGCCGTCAGGCGCGTCGAACAACGGGAGGTGACTCGTGGTGAGTGAGGGGTACTGCCCGTGCAATCGGCGTTTATGAGCAGTTCCCTAACTGAGCTAATCTAATAACGTTGCGTGGAGCGGCAGTTGATTAGTTGTACCGCGTACCGCAACACCACGATAATGTCACGTCGCAGCGTTACGGCCAGCGTTACTAGATTACCTCAGTTGTGGAACTCCCGCGAAAGGGCGTACCCCCCCCCCCTCACTCACTTCAGTCCGCCTGCCGTCGTTCGAAGTGCCATCTAGATTTTCGTTTCATAACTGTGCGTTCAAAAGAGCAGAGCAGAAGCGCCATCTAGACGCCGTGCTTCGAAACGTACGTATCCCGATGATCCCGATTCCCATAGAATACACTGCAGCACGGTGCACTGCAGTTACCAAAGCAGCCGTCCGGCGGCGGGTCGAGCGACGCCAGGCGAGTCGTGGTGAGTGAAGGGGGTACTGCTCGTGCATGCAGCGTCTATGAGCAGTTCCGTAACTGAGCTAATCTAATAACGTTGGTTACGGCTGATGATCAGTCTTGCCAGCCCCTAGTAGACAGTTTCGGTTCTGCCGTAGACGCCCAAAACCAAACTTTGAGCCGTGATATCCTTTAAACTACGCACAATATCGAGAGAAAAAATTATACCTTGTAATTCAGGTACACTGACTTAGCTAGAAACTGTGGTAATCGCAATTTCAAAAATATTGACCGGAGTTGCTTTTTAAAGGAGGCATATAAAAGATGACCACGTAATTTTTTTTAATAAGATCCAGTCATGTACACGTTACCTCAAAAAGTTACTGGCTCAAAAAGTAACTGAACACGTTACTCGTTACCGATTGTCGAAAGGAACGCGTTATTCTATCTCAAAACTAACGAGTTTCTTTTCTCGTTCTTTTGATGACCAAATACACAGCTGCTTTTGTTTCATGGTTTATTGTTTTCCTTTCAGTAGTCGTTGCACTTAAGCAGTAGCTGCCTCTTTAAATTTTCATCGGTTACGTTTGCACGCATCCTTGTAGATAGATTTCCGGCGACGCTGAAGTGTTATTATACTGACGCGCTTGAAGGAACGGCAATGTTGTGCTTCAGGAAGAACTGACGAATCTGGGATTCCTCTCTCTCTTTTGTTCTCTCTGCTTGTAATGAGAGAAGTTGACAATGAATGTTGTGCCTTCTCGTGTTGGCAACCTCCTGGTTTACATTCCGTCTGTACACGATTCTAGAAGGTTCCACCAACGAACCTTATTGCGTTCTCTTGGTGTATCCATTCCCAGTAGTAGAGTTCAACTAACGTGTTCAGCGATAAACGTTGCCATACTGTCATACTGTCTAGTTGGCTTTAGGGTTGCCCGTCTGCCTTTGTCGCAACAGGTTAACACTGAAACAAGGCTGTTTGAACGGAGTAGTAGACGTTGCTCATGAAAAATAACGAAATACCGTTACTTGGCATTAGAAGTAACTAAGTACGTTACTCGTTCCTTTTCTAAAAAGTAACTAAATACGTTACTCGTTACCGAAAAAAAGTAACTAGGTAAAAATAATTCATTATTAGTAAAGCGCTACGTACATGTCTGACAAAACTATATGCAGCGCTAAAAAAACCCATAAAAAACATACTTTCCTAAAACAGATGGCAAAGTTTCTTGAAAACAGAAAAATGCATGATCATCTATGGCATGTCGGTGTGTGCTCGAGTGTGCGTGCGAGTGTGTGTGTGCGCGCGCGCTCGTGTGTGGGAACGAGCAGCCGGTCTAAACTTGATGAGTTTTTCCCAAGTAAAGCCTAATCAAAATGTCCGCCCGTCTTGTTCTCAAGGAAGGGTACGTAGGGAAGCAGATAGGATCCACAGAGAGCCCAGTGAATGCCGAGGCTAAGGAGAACAACGTTCCGAGTCGAAGGAACGTCTCAGCGGGGGTACTGATCAAATAAAACGGCATCTTCAGTTCTCCAGCGCTGAGCGCATTTCGGGTACGGATGGTTATTTTTTTTTCCGGCCTTCCTATTCGCCGATTTTCTTCATTCGATCACAGATATATGTTTGCCCCATGCTGTGCTGGGAAGTATAGCCGCGCCCTTCATTATCCCTAGATTGTTTACCGTGCTTTTTAAAATTTTTGTTCCCTGAATCGAGTTTACTAAATCAGAATTGAGTATTGTCTGAGATGGTCAAGACACCGGGTTATTGCTTTGGATACCCCGGACGTATTAGGTACCGGAAATTTAGCGATTGTTCTGGCGTGGACGACAGACGACAGTTTTTCTGCAGCCTGTCTGCCAACTGGTCAGTTCACGGAAAATATCTAGTCACTGACAGATCATAAAAGCGCAGGTCGTGGCCTTTTTTTCTTTCAGTAATGCTTCTTGTTGCGTGATTTGTCCTCCGTCGTTCATTGGCTCAAGTGCGATAATGAGATGCCCGGAATTCGCCCCGCCCCGTGTTTCTTAAGCTGCCTGTAACCGGAGCAGAAATGAGTTTGAACGTCACGGTGTCAGCATAGCGTGATTCCGTTCGGTTGTCGTGACTTCGGTTCCATGACGGGCCGCAGTGAATTCCAGTCTGTTTGCTGCCTTTTCAATAAATACTTCAATGAGTGGGAGCCGTAGAACCCTAAACATATGCGAAGCGGAAGTTCGTTTGCTTCTTGCACCGGGGTCGCGATGATGCCAGAACGCCGAGCTCTGGTTCGAATGATTAGTGGGTAGACCTAAAGCTAGCTGCCTTTGTCTCCACTGCACTCGTCAAACGCGTTAAAACGCGAAACGCCGGCGTCTGGCGTTTGGCCCTTGGAGTGCGTCTCTGACTGGTGTATTTAGAGTCCTATGCTGCCCATACATCAAAAGTGGTCACGAAGGGGCAACAAATGACGTCACAGAAGCCGGAGTGTCCTGCTGTCGGATGTCGCGATCCTTGCGGTTGGTCGTAGAAATGCTGGTGAAAAAAACGAGCGCACGCGGGTGACGCTGTCGTCGGGGCGTCCCAACTTCTGGACGTCGAAGCTTCCGTGGGCTGTGAAGCTGGAAGCGACCCGCAGCAGAACAGGCACTTGCCACATCCACCAACGCTGCTGGGACACCGCTAAGATCGCGACCGGCGATTTCATGACACTTCTATGACATCACCAGGGGGAAATCGAGGGACCACTTTTTTGGACGTGGTATACAAACCAATGGGAGACGCGTTCCAGGTACCCATACTATATGATATAATAAACAACGGATCTATTTGGGGGACTTTGGCGACCACAAGCGTCACTGTAATCTGCCCCCCCTCCCCCCCCCCCGATTGCTCAGACGCTTACTATGACGCTCTCAGTAGGGTTAATTCTTGTTTCATCAACGGAATTAAGAATGATGGCAGACTACCAACTTCGCCAGCATTGGTTAAATAATGCGACGACTTGAAGCTTGCACCGCGCTTTTATACCGTCAAAATTGGCGATTACAACTGACAATTCTTGTTGTGATGTCATGGGCATGAGGTATGTGAGGGCGCCACCGAAACTTCTCGTATCCATTGAATGTGCATTCAGCATGGAGCACAGCACGAACAACTTGCAGTTATTCAATCTCCCCTTTGTGCTTAATTGTTCGGCATGCCGGGGTGGTGTTGTCCGGGCCAGAAAATCTCATTAGAGGACACTATTTCACTCGCATGTGGTTTACTAAAAAAAAGCAAAACAAAAAACGTGTTTTTTATTGGTCAACGGAATGGAAGTTGTGCGAGGGACATAGTTGCCTAAACCGTCTTAGTTAGGCTGGTTTGCGGGCGGAAATGACCTTTGGGAATCGGCCGGTCGTGTCGTAATTAAAACACCTGCTATTTCCTGGACGCCTTTATTCGGAAAGACTGCCGCATCGTGGGTCTGCACTTGGGAATGAGAATCATTATGTTCGCTTAGTGCACAGTCGTGCACAGCCGTGCACAGTAGAAACTTGAATATTTAGACGAGTCATTCTTGATGATGATGTTAACGATAGTTTCATGGATAAGAACGGTAGACAAACGTTGAACGGAAAACCAATGCTTATTAACGAGAACTAAACTCGTAACTAAAACGAGACACAAACCTTTGGCGGCAACCTTTATCTCCACAGTCCTATAAAGCATGAAAGGCTGTATTTAAGTTGCGATCGTTTAAAATTATTTAGAAGGCATTGAACCGTGGTTTCGGGAAGTGAAGGAGAACCTTAATTTTTTTTTAATTTTCCCGCAACATTTAGTGGGGAAAGTGTGTGCATAGGTCATGTAGCGTCAATGTTGCCGCTAAATTTAGCGGGGAAACTAAATTGGCGTATAGGTCACGTGACGTCAATTTTCCTATTAGAAATTTAGTCGAGAAATTGTATTCATCTATGGGTCACGTGCAATCAGGTCACGCAATGTCAACTTCACCGCTAGATTTAGCGGGGAAACTAAATTGGCGTATAGGTCACGTGACGTCAATTTTCCTATTAGAAATTTAGTCGAGAAATTGTATTCATCTATGGGTCACGTGCAATCAGGTCACGCAATGTCAACTTCACCGCTAGATTTAGCGGGGAAACTAAATTGGCGTATAGGTCACGTGACGTCAATTTTCCTATTAGAAATTTAGTCGAGAAATTGTATTCATCTATGGGTCACGTGCAATCAGGTCACGCAATGTCAACTTCACCGCTAGATTTAGCGGGGAAACTAAATTGGCGTATAGGTCACGTGACGTCAATTTTCCTATTAGAAATTTAGTCGAGAAATTGTATTCATCTATGGGTCACGTGCAATCAGGTCACGCAATGTTTCCAATCTTCACCGCTAGATTTAGCGGGGAAAACTAGAATTGGACGTGATAGGTCACGTGACGTCAATTTTCCTATTAGAAATTTAGTCGAGAAATTGTATTCATCTATGGGTCACGTCAATCAGGTCACGCAATGTCAACTTCACCGCTAGATTTAGCGGAAACTAAATTGGCGTATAGGTCACGTGACGTCAATTTTCCTATTAGAAATTTAGTCGAGAAATTGTATTCATCTATGGGTCACGTGCAGTGTTGTACGGAACGGCGTTCCTGGAACGCGTTCCTTTTAGGAGGAACGAAGGAACGCCGCCGTTCCATTCTGCAACGGTGGAACTGGAACGGGAACTCGTTACATTTTTACTGGAACGGAAAAAGGAACGGCGTTCCTTTTTTCGTCCAGTGGGGCAATTTTTACTTAATTTTCGAGAGGGAAATTTTAAAAGTATAATAACAATATATTTACGAAGAGCAGAATCGCGATAACGTTTTTGTTACTTATTCTAGGGTTTATGTTGCGGCGTCCTCGCTTTGTAACAGTCAGATGCAGGCGAGCTACAACAAACGACGAGCCCGAAAGGGTCATCTAAGGGGCGGTATCTTTGTGCGCTCGAGACACAGGCGCGCGTTGACCCATGCATGCCGCGAGCCCCCTCTCCTCTCTCTACCGCCTAAACCAGGGGGAGCGTGTGTTAGTCAGAAAAAAAGCCGCCGCCATAGCATGTCTAGCTGTCGGCGGGGCGCGCAATGTGCCTCAAAAAAGGCCAATCGCGTTCACGCCGCTACGCGGCGAAAATCTGTGGCGGCACATTACAAGGTGACACGAGCGGTGCGGCTGACGACATTTGGCGGTAAACAACAGTTAGGTTTGGCGGCGAATACAAACCCCAGCACCGCATGGTGGAGCGATAAAAGCGTCCGGCCACGTAATGTCAGCAAGCAAATCCGTGCAGAAGACCCCGCTAGCCACCATAGCCCCGCCGTGGCATGTCTAGCTGTCGGCAAGGCGCGTATTTCTGATATGCCTCAAAAAAGGCCATTCGCGTTCACGCCGCTACGCGGCGGAAGTCTCTGACGGCACATTACAAAGTGACACGAGCGCTGCGGCTGACGATATTCGGCGGGAAATAACAGTTAGGTTTGGCGTCCAATAGAAACCCCAATACCGCGTGGTGGAGCGCTAAGCGTTGGGCCGCGTAAAGCCAGCAAGCAAATCTCTCGAGGCGGCATCTCCATGTAGGAGGCGGCATCTATGTACGCGCGAAACACGGGCGCGCATTTACCCATGGCGCGAGGTGTTAGTCAGCGGTAGCTGTCGGCGAGCGCGCATTTGTGACATGCCTCAAAAAGGCCAATCAGGGATCCCGCATTCGCCCCATGGTTTTACTCCATGAGGACGCAACTATACGCGCCCGGTAGTTGTGGCGAGGACGCGCATTCTTGGGACTGCATCAACGGACCTCCTCTTGTCTCCTGTGGTTAAGTGATAACTGCCACAATGAGTGCCGACGTCCAAGTGGACCGTCTCTGGCCATGGCTGTCAACAATGTTCAAACCTGTCCAAGACAAGGGCAATGGCAACATAACATACCAATGCTTGACTTGTGCACCGTCAAGCAAGACGATCGGGCATGTCCAGGTAAGGTTTATTTATATTTCTTTCATGCACGGCAACTGTAGGGAGTTCTGCATTTCGTGTCTAGGTTAATGGTTTGTTATTTTGCATTCATGTTACGTATCGTCTTGCGGACAGCAACATCGAAAAGCAACTATTGTTAAGTTCCAACAAAGTACTTTGTTAGATTAAACGTGGAAGGTTGTAAAACGCCCGTGCAACGTGGGGTAACCCTTTAATAAAGAATAATAAAATTGACTCCGCTCCTATTTCCCGGCGAACAGTACATTTGGCTCGTCTGAATCGCCCACCACAAACATGGATATGGTAAAACGCTGGGATTTTTAAAGATGAATAACTCAACAAATAGAACCTTGCTTCAGCTTTGATTTTCTTTTTTGTCTCCTGGCGTCCTTCCATCACGGCATTCAAATTTGTATGTTGCCATTTGATGGGATAGATAAAAAAACTTTGTTTGATCTAATTAAATATGGTAATTAGCAAAAATACAAATGTAACGTATAAGTAACGATACGTTACATTTTTTAAACAGTAACGGGAACGAGTTCCTTTCTCTCAGATGGAACTTGTAACGGGAACGCGTTCCAAAAATCTGAAGGAACGAGGAACGACCTTTCGTTCCTCTTCTTGAGGAACGTGTACAACACTGGTCACGTGCAATCAGGTCACGCAATGTGAACTTCACCGCTAGACTTAGCGGGGAAACTAAATTGGTGTATAGGTTACGTAGCATCAATTGTTCTTCTAGATATAGTGGGGAAATTGTATTCACGTGAGGGTGGGTCATGTGTAGTCGGGTCAAGTAGCGTCAATTTCTCCGCTAAATCTAGCGAGGAGACTGGAAGGTGTTTGTCACGTGACAGATTTTCCCGCGAAATTTGCGGGGAAAGCGAATCGGTGTAGAAGTCACGTGACATTTCTTCATCCGCTAAATTTAGCGGGGAAACTTAATTGGTGTACAGGTCTCGTGACGTCAAATCGCGTGCAATATATATTCCCGCTAAATTTAGCGGCGAGAGTTACTTGGTGCATAAGTCACCTGACGTCAGGGCCGGCTTGCTAGAATCAGAGGCTCGGCCGACACTGGGGAAAGAAAGCACTGCCAAGGCCAGCGCACGAGATGAGTGGGACTCAAACCGCGTCTCAAGACGCTCGCGCGCCCAAGCCCTTGCAGTGCTTTTTTCGCCAGTCTCGGCCAAGATGCTGTTCTAGGAAGCCGGCCGAGGTCACGCTATATAAAATTTCTCCTCTGGATTTACAAGGGAAACTGTATTGGTGAATAGGTCACGGTACGCTAGGTCACGTGACATCAATAACTCCCGCCGACTTTGTCGGGAAACTTAATTGGCGTACAAATCACGTGATATGAGGTCATGCTGACACCCTTTAACGTCACGTGACATAAACACCAATTCAGTTTGCCCGCTACATTTAAGGACAGTGCACGGACGGACGGACGGATGAACAAATTATCGGAATTAGTGGGTTCCGTTAAGAAGCTTTTAAGGCTTTAATAGTGCTGTTCATCTCACGTCGTCAGCGGGAGTGCAGCCAACTTGAAGCAGCGCGCTACTGATGTTTTTACACACGCGCTGTGTTCAGGCAAATCCTGAATCAGAACACACATCACAACCGAGAAGGAACTGGAACCTACCAGAAGAGCAAACATCGGTAAGCAGAAAAAGGGGCCGGCGGGGTCGAACAATGTACCACCGCGTATCAGCCGCGAGGGCTGACATATTTCGTTTTATCGTAAGTCTGACAGCAGTCGAAGGAACGAACACGTACAGCGACGAAAACACATACTAAAACCGCAACTCAGGGAGTCTTCCATCTAATAAATAAAAAATAAATACACGCTTTATTTTCATTTCCTTTTAAAGGCAATGATGGGGCCGAGAATAAAAGCCGCGATAGACGGCTCGACAAACTCTCGGCCCCAGTGACATTCTGCAGCAGTCACAGGGAACATCCAAATAAAACACAAAGATATTCAATCACAGAGCAAGCACATTCAATCTATATGAATCACCCTGCCAATTTTCAAAGCAATGTAAATATACCAGATCTACGTTGACATAATAAATACAAATACATGCGCATGAGGAGAAATTATCACATTAACAACTTAACCGAGAACCTATAGCTACAACGTAAAAATATATACAAAACCAAATATCAGTACACTATGTCAAAGCTGTACATGACAGTACGTAATTCATTTAAGCTCAATTTATCTGTATGAATATTTTGAAAAATTTGTAAATTGAGAAGTCTTGGGTCTCGGCAGGCTAATATTTATTTGCCCACATTCAATCGACAAGTCGGTATTTGCCAATAAGCGTGGTTACGAGTTTGATACGTTACAACTTGTTTTTGTAAATTTGACAATTTTACTAAGGAGGAGGTGCTATGTTGCAGTTGTTTTTTTAAGCCTTCTGTATCGTCTATAGCTATATAGATTTTTTGATGCCATAGTATATTATAAATTTTGAAAAAGTTTTCTATCTGCAGACAAATATGGTGTATTTGCAATGGTACTTAGAATTGTTTTTTGAATTAAGTGTACTTTTTCCAAGTTTGTTTTTGTAGTTGTACTCCAAACTAAGTAGCAATAATTTAAATGAGAATAAAAGAACGATTTATATAACAAGATTTGAATTGATGTTTTAAGTATATACCGGTGCCGGGATATCAGCCCTACATCCTTAGATACTCTTTATTTAGATATGCAATATGATGATCCCAGGTCAAACTATGAGAAACACTACACCAAGTGTTTTAAAATCATCTACCAGTTCGATCTCAACCAAGTTTAAGGAAATCCTACATATTTATTAAAGAGTTTTTTTTTTTGGTCCGAAATATCACAGCTTTAGTTTTGTAAGTATTTATTCTTAAGCCGTTCCTGTTGGTCCATGATGATATTTTATTTATTTCTAAATTAATTCTTGACACAAGCTCTTCCACATTAGCAGCAGCATAATAAAGTGTTGTATCATCTGCATACATTATAAATGAATTAGATTGGTCAATATTTACTATAAATTTATGTATATGGTAAAAAGAAATAGGCCTAAAATACTTCCTTGTGGTAGCCCTGAGAAAATGGGTTTTATATTTGAACAACAGTTACCGTAACACCCACATTGTTTCCGATTTTCGAGACAGTACCGCAGTAGATACAAGGTTTGCCCACGAACACCATTAAAGTCGAGATTTTGTAATAATAATTCGTGGTTTAAACAATCGGAAGCTTTAGTAAAATCAATATAAAACTCCAAAACAAGTTTTTTATCCTCTAAATTGCGGAAGATAAATTCTTAACACAATTGGCTAGCGATGATAGGACTCTTAAGCCGGGGTCCCACTGCTAATACATCATGCAAAGGACAGTCTGCGGACATCAGACACCGCGATATTTGTGGTTTGAATGCCGCCGTGCCAAGTCTCTCCTTGAACGCGTTGCCATGCGGCATTCGAAACACGGATTTCGTGTTGACTTACCTTCGAATCTGTTTGGACACTGTCTTATGTATGAAGCATAAGCAGTGTGAACTCGGCTTTAAGCCTTTGCCACATTGAGGAAACATGTCGGCGACATCAACACAAAACGTTGATCAGCAGTAGGGCAGCATGTTGCTCGTTGGTTTGTTTCCCAACAGACCTGTCACATTCCGGAAACATCAGCACAACATGGACGACAGCGACAAATTTGCCTGGGTGTTACAGCTTTCGGCGAGAAAAACAGCAGTAACTTGTGTTGGGCAGCCCGTGTTGCCCGATTCGGTGTATGAGCGAATTTTGTACCGACAACAGGACAAGACAAATGGCTTCCAGGGGTGAAGCGCCCGGTCAGTAATGTGTTTCTTTTAAAAAAAATTAACCCTGATAGATGCCTGACAAATGCTATTTGAGAATCTTCATTTCAAGCCTGCTACTGAGATAATTTGATAAATGAATCAGGGAGTCGAACACGTCATAATTCCAGTTTGGTTCCGGGTTCAATTCAATTCAATTCAATTTTTATTTCAAATCAAGTCATGCAAAATAAAGAGCTGGCCCACAAAAGCAGCATTCTGCTTGTATGTGGGGCCATACGACCAAATGAAATGCATGTTGTTAACAAATGAAATCGGGGTTCAGTAGCTTTGCATTTTGTTCCGGTTGGATTGTGGTTCAGAGATGAATTCAAAATAACAGTTCGGTTACCCGTTCCATCCAACGCGATCCGATTCAAACCGGTTCTAAAAATTGTCTGCAGAAACCACTATTGTTGGTTGTCTATGAATTGCGATAGGATTCATTATGAGCATAGAGTTATTACAATAAACGCTAGAGGCTCAGGTGGCGCTAGTGTGCTGTTGCATTTTGAAGCAGACAGCAACCAGTCTAAATTTGACTTCCGGTAATGCATTCCTATGGGAAAACGCAAATGCGTTTTCTCTTCGCGCTCGATTATAAGAGCAAATATTGCTTAGTGTTGTGACAGAATAAAAAGTTTGGAACGTTTTACAATCGGATGTACAAAAATATGTGTCAGTAGAGCGTTTTTCTTTAGAATTCATGGCGTCGAACACTGCGCTAAAATAGCCCAATACACATGTATAATACGTGTTGACGTTGCAGACTGCTATTATAGGGCACGTATTTACGCATATAGTCAATGCTATGAAGCACACAGAGTGAATCAGCTTGACAAAACACCAAAAGGATGCTAATATATGCCAAATCAAACAATCAAAACAGACGACAAGAACGAAGCATGGAGTTATGGAACGAAGAACACGTACTGGATTAGTAACAAACTGTGCATGAATAATCAAAATAAAGCAGTAACCGATGTGTTGTTGCTCTGTATTGCATTTTAATTGTTCTTTTTGCTTGAATTGATAGCTTGTATTGACATATCATGCTGTACAACATAGACCTGGGCCTCAATTTTTGCTAACTTAAACATCGCTCAGTAATAAAAAAAACATTAACTAAATAAATTACACTTTTATAATGTGAATAAAGCTACATAGTACCCGTTACGAGTAAAGAAACTACGCTGATTTCTATTATTCCCTGGCGAAGAGAAAAATATCACGTACGTTTTCCCATAGGAATACACAGGAAGACTGGAAAAGTAGACTGGTTGCTGTCTGCTTCAATTTGCAACCGGAAGTCCCGTAGACACTAGCGCCAGCTGAGCCTCTAGCGTTTATTGTAATAACTCTATGGTCATAAGACTTATAACGCAGCTGACTGTGAATACGACGACGCAAATTTTGAGTAAACACTTCATTTTATGAATAGCTTACGATGCAATCATTGACGTTAGAGAGACTGCATCGCGCCACTTCGAAACTGAGTGATTGCTTCGTCTCTCTGTAATCATTTTATCTTCCGTCTCTATCTAATCGTTTAATGTTTCATGCTGTTTCCCGCCATCATTGCAACTACGTTTGGGGGTCTTGTCTTGTCTCTACGTAATTGTTTAATGTTCGAGCTGTTACACAACCATCATTGATCAGGTACCAACTAGCTCAACTCAAACCGATAATTGCTTCGTAGCTTGGGCGCAAATGTGGATGTGTGCGTACTTATAGAGTTATTATAATGTACGCTAGAGGTTCAACTGGCGCTAGTGTGCTGTTGCAAATTGAAGCAGACAGCAAGCAGTCGGAAATTGACTTCCGGTAATGCATTTCTATGGAAAAAAGCGAGTGAATTTCCTCTCTGCGCTCGATTATAAGAGCAAATATCACGAATAATTCGTACGTACTAGGCACATTGGAACATTTCCCAGTCACGCAGATGAAATAATTGGTCAGTTACGGCGTTTTTATTTTAAAATCGTGGCATGAAAAACGGTGCTAAAACCGCTTCGTACATGTATTTATGTGCACTGTCGGACACTGTTAGCGCGAACACGGCGTCGGCGCTTTCCAGTATGGGGGATATACGTGCCAAACGAACGAAGGACATGTGGAAAACCGAGAGAGACGGCAAGAACTACGCAGTAACACTGGATAAGTAACTCCTTGTGCTTGCAGACGATCAAAATAAATTGAAAGTCACGTAATATAGTTCGATATTGTCACGTAAATATAGTACTGCTTTATTCTTTCTGCTCATGAATATGTGCGAAGATGCTTGTTCTGGGTTCAAATCATCACCCGCACGCTCCAAATCTTTGCAAATAGAGAGAAGCCAGAGAACAGGTGCCCGATAAAAACTGCCCGACATAGGAAATAATAAGAAAACACACCTTTCGTAGCTCACGTACTTTATTCTTTACGTTCGAACGTTTTTTTTAACCACTCGTAAAGATACACGACGGGGTCATTTTCATATAGTGACAGGACGGGCATGTTAGCAATATATAAGCACCAACGGAATACTGGCGAACTTTGAACATACTCTACATTCCTTTCGATCGTTATTTTGCTTAGAATCGTCGCTCGTTTCTACATACCTGCCATGGAACAGAGGTTTGGGCCTGAAATATAGCGAAGTTTAACATCGTTCAGCGGTAAAGAAAAAATGCTGTAACTAAAGCCATTACACATTCACAATATTAATAAAGGTACATACTATCCGGTACAACCGAAATAACAAAAGTTATTCATGTTATTTTCCGGCGAAGAGACAAAATTCACGCGCGTTTTCCCATAGGAATACACAGGAAGACTGGAAAAGTAGACTGCATGCTGTCTGCTTCAATTTGCAACCGGAAGTCCCGTAGACACTAGCGCCAGCTGAGCCTCTAGCGTTTATTGTAATAACTCTATGTGCGTACTGCTGCTCCGCTTATGCGCGGCGCGGGTATATCTGCTTTCTACGTCGACGTCGATGACGACGTCCTAGAAGACGACGTCAAAGGCGACGTCTAGGACGTTTTCTAGGACGACATCTTGGATGACGTTAAAGACGACGTCTAGGACGACCTTAAGGATGACCTCTAGGACGAGCGATTCTCCTAGCGGACGACGTCAAAAATAACGTAGGGCGACCTCTCGGACGACCTCTAGGACGACGTCCGCACACGCGCGGCGCATACGCGCGCGGCGCATTCGAGGCCAGACACCGTGTCGCAAATAACGTCGTGAAGCAGCTTAAGAGAATGATTCAAATAGATGCCCACGACTCCAAGTCGTTAGGAAGCAAGAATGTGTTCGACAGCTCGCCATTTGCATTACAAAGAAGGTAATCAGAAGCTGTGCCTTGAGACGAATACACCAAAACAAGTATATGCTTAATTTCGTTTTGTGATCTATACTTTTTATCGCAAACACCGTTCTGCGCAAATTAAGCGGTCATTCAGGCGCTCAGAAGCACCAACAAACTGCACTAATCACATGTAAAGTAAATCAGCCGGAAGCGGCACAGTGGCACTGCCGACGGTAGCACGCGCCGTATACTCGGAAACTACCCACCCGCACGCCTGAACGTCTTGCTCGAACGCCGTTGAAAATTGGGCCAGTTGGTTATGCAGAGTTACGAAGAGGGAAACAGCGCCAAAGTACGAAGGACAAGAAACGAGGAACACACAAACCGAGCTCCCGCTCTGTGTGTTCCTCGTTCTTTGTCCCTCCGTATACTTTTGGCGCTGTTTCCCTCTTCGTAACTATGCTCGAACGAATTACTTCAAGGAGGAGAGACTGTGAAGGGCGGTATAAGAATGATTTAGACAGAACAAAAAAGGAGATAAAAACAAAAAATAAAAACGTTCGACATGCTGTTTCTGAATAACGCACTAAAACTTCTTTAAACAACAAGCTCTCTAAAAAAAAAGAAATGGAGGAAAAAGAAGTTTCCTCCCTGTCAACAACGGAAGGGGAGGAAATTGCTCCCATTCCTCCATTCCACCGATTCACATGCAGCGCCGTCTGGTGGCGCATGTTCAATGGCGGTGACGGCAGGAACGGCAACTTGAGTGTCTCGGTTGCTTTTTGCACACTTGGAACTCTTAGAATGGCTCGTTGAATTTAGATCGCATTCATAATAATTGTGTTCATTGCTGTTGCACTATAGGCACAATCTATCATGTGCATTAGAACAATAGAGAGTTTTAGTAGATCGTTCTGGTTCTCCCTCTGCGCTATACGCCAAAGCGACCCCACTACTGCGCATGCGCGGTGCTAGCGGAAAAATAGCGGAGCTGCGGAGGCTGGCGGTGGTACTCTAATTGAACAAAATAGCAAGGCGCACAGCGAGGCGTGCTAGCGTGTGTTCTCGCGAGAACCACGTAATATGTGCCCGCTTCGAGATCGCTCTTGTACGTGGTGCATGAAACCTGCGGCTGCGAGAAGTAGCCGCGGTCAGTTCATTCCAGGACTGCGACAGGTGGCGATTTATCACTGGCATGCGAAGTACGGCCACTTTTGTTGTGTTACTCGCTACACGACGAGTATGGCGCACGAGAAATGAATCGACGTCATCTTGAATGTTTTAGTGTGATCACGTATCTGCCAAGATCTCGGCTCTTTTCGAGTCGCGAGCCGTGTGCACACGTTTATATCCCCGTCACCTCCTCGAGAAACGCATACTTATGAAATAAAGCGTAGCTACCATACAACCAAAAATAATCCGTGCGGCGTTTACTTCACTTCCTATGTAAAACAGAACACCATTTCCAGTTGGAAAAAAGGAGCACTGCATGCCTTGCGACGAGCGTCTGCGTGCGACTCACGTTGTAGTCCGTCACCATCGAGACCTCGACCGGCATGCGGGATACGCGTATTTCTCGAACAAGAAAGGACACTGAAACGACGATTCGGCGAACGAACGAAGCAAAGGGTCCAGGAAACGAGGTCGACTGACAACTCTTGATTCTGGCTTGCGGAAAAGCCTATATAGGGCAAACGGGAAGGTGCATGAACGACAGGGCACTTGAGCATGCCCTATCTGTGTAGAAATTCCCCATCGGGAAATCTAGCGATTCACTGTGATTGGTGTCCGTGTGCGCCTAATCTCGACGAAACAAGAATAGTTGGAAAACTAATAAACAAAACTGAGAGAGAATCGTTTGAGGCCTACCGCATGGGAGTAAAGGCAAGGATATCTGCGTAAGTGCACCGTCAGTGCACCTAACTAATAAAGAAAGAGTTTGCCTTTTTGTGTCGGGAGCCCGAATTTGTGTACAAATAGCAAGGCTGTTTCAATAAACGTTCAGCTGTAAGTTAGCGCTTGGTCCTGTCTCGTCTTCCTCGTGTCCTCGTTTTTTAGGCGCTTTACAAGTTAAACATGTACCAATTAGCCCACCTATCCATTTTACTGGAAGAGTGAGCTTGGAAGAAGAGGTCGTACAGATATTCCATTTAGGTTGAGGGGCGAAGTTGGGGAGGGGAGGGTTTTGAAGGATTGGATGATTGACCACAGCCGACGGTTCACCCCTGCTTTTTTAGTTTACACTGTATATTCTGCTCCAAAAGAAATAGCATACTCGTAAAAAAGAAAAAAAAAACGGTCGCATTTTTTTATGCGGTCGATTTAGTTTATTATTGAGTGGTTTCGATCATGTCTCGAGAAACGAGAGCGGCGGTACACGACCAAGCCACCCGGCGTCAATAACGCGGATCCCAAGCCTCCTCGTCGCAAACGTACTGGACGTAATTATGAAAGAAGCAAAGATGAATGTCAGCTTATTCGATAATAAATTAATATTATATTTAGATAGCGACGTGAATAAAAGATTACTAACAATTGCTGTACAAGACATTATTTTATGTTAGCTTTTGTGTCAGAAAGAGTCGTTAGTAGCGTTGCGTTAGCTCTCATGACGTTATATTCTACTGTCGGTTGCAAACGCTCTAGTAAACTAAAGCATAAAAACGCGACTCCGCTACGGTACATATAGCAAAGGTCATAGCAAATTGCGTATCGAGTTGCGGGAGAGACTAAACGAACTACTTAAACTCTCAAAATGGGATTTTTAACTTTCTGACTTGGGCAACGTGATGTTTTTAAGCTGTAACATTGTATCACCAAAGACAGCTTCATTTTAGTTGTCTAATGTGATGCAAAAGTCACGGTTCATGTGTCCTTACCACTTCCGGCACGCACTTTTTCTAGAAAAAAAACGCTCAAGTAGAAAATTAGAACAATATTAAGTTTCTGTTTTGTAGGAGCAACTTTCTTCTTGTAAAGAAACATAGGGAACGCGTGAGTTCCACCTTTAAAAGAAGAAGTACAACTGCACCCCTTTTTAAAAGTGTGGCTCTGGACCACTTTGTACGATTGACGTCCCGGCGACCGGCGCCACAGTAGAGAGTTTTAGTAATAGGGGGCCCCAAAGCTTGGGTACCCTGAAAGGGTAACTGCAAAGGAAAAAAGTTTTTTTTAAACAGCCTAATTGGGACAAGCATGTCAAAAAACAATTTTTCCGCGAGAAAAAAAATTTACAGCAATATTTATTGCGTGAGACTGATTTTAGTTTGCGGCTATTTCGTCCGTTTTAAATCGCGCGCCACGAAGTTGGGATTCCGTGACGTCAACCCCAATCGGCTGCTATACTTCTCATTGGCTAAGAGTTTGATTGACAGCTTAGATCTTGGTTGTTGAACCTTTGTTATATGTTGCAATTTCCTTTTGAGCGGCATATTTTTACGTTTAAAGAATAACCCATGTGATGAGAGTTATTATTCTTTACAAAAGGTTTACAAGACGGGCACTTCCGTTTGGATTCATACCATAACAAACAAAAGCTTCGCCATTCTTTCATGGCTGCCGAAGTCTCTGCTCCCGCCTGTCTCGCCTACCTCGACTAATCGTTTCGCCGAAGTGATCAGTGTTTCGTGCTGACCCAGGTGCTTGAGTGAGACTTCTTGAAGTGAAGTAGTGTGTGTTTAGCAGCTGTCGCAGGTATTAGTGATAGGAAGCGGCGCGGGGTTTTGGCTTTCTTAGCGCGGTTCTTTCGTTTTCCTTTTTGTTTGCTTAGCGTGCTTTTTTTTTTCTTTTGCTTGCTGGCGCGTGCAAATGCCGACTTTTCGGAGATGTCAGGTGAGTGATCCCGACAGCGAGCCTTCCAGCAGCCATGTCGCCCCGAAAGGAATGCCATTTGGCTGGAGGCAATCGGGCGTTCGCGTAGCGACAAACGTGTCCAGTTACGTTCTCGTCATATCGCTCCGGAGGCCGTCGAGATTCGCACCGGGTGCACCTAACGTCCGCGACTAGACACACAAAATAAAAAAGCACTATGTTCACTACGTAAAAAATGGTCTCAGTTCATGCATCTGTGGGCAGGTACGAAATCTTGCCCAAATTTATTCACACCGCACGATGAGCGCAACACGTCGCTGTGCAAACGCAGTCCAACAACACGAAGCATAAAAACGGCAGATTTAGGACAACAATTCGGAGTTCATTGTTCAACTAAAACGACGTAATTTTGTTGAAAACGCCCGCAGCTTTTTACTCACGGTATGCGTCGGGAATCTTCCACATTTTAAAACGGAACGAAGGAAGATTTACTTTTAATAACGCTCGCTGCGTCCTCCCGGACCAGTTTGACTGGATCAGCTGACGACGACGGGACTGAACCCCACAACAACCAATCTGCGCTCTGTGTTAGTGTGGGTGTCTACTTCCAAGCACCGCACCACACACACCACGAACGTTTCAGTTCTTTGTCGCATCGCCGTGTTGCACCAAACAGAACGAGATCGCCGAAGTCAACGCAGCGCTGTCGTGAACGTTGGCTTGTGGTTGCGCACTCGTGGACCCTGTGACTCCCTTCGCTCTCCAAGCACACACGACGATTACGAATGATACTTTCCGTCTTCCGGGAACATCACAGGGGCACTTCTCCGGTCACGTCTTCGCTATGTGCTCGCAAACCGCGCAGCTTCTCGTTACAGCTCTATTCTCGTGTACCATCAAACCAAAACAATACCGGCGCCATGTTTAACGTGCGTTGTTGCCAGATCTCACCGGAAGTCGAGAGGCTCAGCTCAACAGCCAAGTCAACAAAAAAGAGCAAATCCAAGAGTGAGGGGCGGGGCGTAGTTCTCCTCCGCGGGGTCGAAAGAGCGGGAGTTTCAAATGTGGAGAGGTTCTGACTCCGACTAAATTACGTCCTGTGACGTAAATATTGCTAAAAAAATTATTTTTTTCGCGGAACATTTGTTTTGTGACATGCTTGTCCCAATTAGGCTGTTTAAAAAAACACTTTTTTTCTTTGCAGTTACCCTTTAAGAAATGGGGGCTCACCTCTGCGCATGCGCCGAGCCCAAACTGCGTTTTGGGTTTTGGGGTGGCGGTTGCTCCAAACGCCAAAGTCGAGAGATAGCGTGGGACCCCTACATTTGCTTGGGCCTGTTTGCGTCGGCCAACACGGCGGCGCTCTTTCCGCTCGCTTCCGGAGCAAACTTGTCATGGTCGCTCCCGTATTAGCCACGTTCATTGCCCGGAAATTGCGCAGCTGGTGTTCGCTTCGCTTTATCTCGCTCCATTCGCAAAGAATGAGCGGTGAGCTCGCCCCATTTTAAAGATCGTTTTTGACTCTGGCCGTTCCTAAGCAGAGACGCGGTAACCGTTGACGTGGTAACGTCTCGCTACTCCGAGCGCTCCGAGTGGTTTTTTTTTGGGGGTTCAATAGGCCGAGAGTTTGTGGCACACTCACTGTGGCTTAAAAACAAGTCTTTTAAGTAGCATCAACTTAGATATAAATAAAGCAGCTGATAGCAGAGTTTGCTCGCCGGCGTTAGTCTCAGTTTCCGCATAGTTTAAGGCGTAAATCTTGGGCGACAGATGGTCAACGCAGCACACGAACTACAAGAACGATTTGAGAACGAGCGCCCAATTAGAGCGCTAGAGGCTGGATTGGATTGGTTGAAAACAGCTAACACTATTTCTACTGATTTTAGACTTTTTTTACCCTGGTTGATTTGCTTTTATCTCAACTTTTATTTGTAAACAAGAAATGAAAGTCGTTTACAACTCCCTGTAACGCCGAATTAGAGCGCAGCTCTTGAGGGGAGGAGGGGAAGGTACGGAGAGGGAGCGCTATGCCCCTCCCCTCTCCTGCTTGCCTTCCCTGTTTAGGGGAATTTTCCCGCTAAATTTAGTGGGGAAAATTTCCGCCAAATGTAGCGGGAAAATTTTCGGCCTAAATTTAGCGAGGAATTTATTCCGCTAGATTTAACGGAGACCATTTTCTGCTAAATTTGGCGGTGAAAAATTTCCGCTAGATTTAGCGGGAAATTTTTTCCGCTACATTTAGTGAGGAATTTTTTCCGCTAGATTTAGCGGGGAAATTTTTCCGCTAAGTCTAACGGGAGAGCTTTTTCCGCCAGCGGGAAATTTTTTCCGCTAGATTTAGCCAGGAATTTTTCCCGCTAGACTTAGCGGGGAGTTTTTTGCTAAATTTAGCAGAGAAAATTTTCCGCTAAATTTAGCGGGGAAATTTACCCATCCTGCACCGCGCGGTTACGCCGACGCCGACGGCGACGGCGACTCCAATGGCGACACCGCTCAAGCCGGAAACGGGCGCCTAAGAGCTGCGCTCTGAAAGTACTTGTTAGTCGGACATGTTTTCCGTATCTAATATATTTTTTTTAAGATCACGATTGTTAGCCGCATTGGCTCTGCAAGCGGGAAACGCAAGCGCGCTGCGCTGCGTTGGTAAAAACCCTTTTTTATAAGCCGGCGGCACGAGCCTTGTGGCGTTTGTGTCTACCAATTTCTTAGGTGCACTCAAACGCTGGGGCATCCTATTCTGAAACTGTCTTGTGTCGGTTGTGCTCCTCACGGCTTCGGCTCTTGGCGACTCCAGATTTTGCCACCGCGGAACCAACACGCCAATAGCCGTGTACTCTTTGTTTTTATTCTGATGTTTATGTTTATTTTTTTACTTGAGGAGTATTGCTCAGCAGCATCGAAAGGAAAACGCGGACACACATGACACACACAGGGGCATGCACAAAGAATAGTTTTTTAGCCTCTTGGCATAGTCAGGTATACTCCTTTCACCTTGCGATGGTCCACGATGGACGCTAGGAGCTACCCGTGCCAATTCATAGCTCGTAGCTTGTCACGTTATTTTGCGTTCCCCGCGTCGCACCGCCCAACAAAAAGCTCACGTGACACCTTCCGAGCTATGAGTTATCTCGGTTCGCTCGTAGGGTCTTCTGCGGTCCATGCATGGTGAGGTGAAACCAAGTATAGATGTGTCAGTCGCCGCGTCGACTTACCGACTCCAAGGTGTGCTGCACCCTGAAGTAAAATATTTCTGGTTCTTTTATTATTACTGAGGTGTCTCTAAGTCACCGCTTTTTGTTTAGTGAAAACTGCGGCGCTGACGCCACCGTCGCGAATATTTAATTGACTTCGCGCCGCCGCCCGCAGAAAGGTGCGGCTCACATTTTATTGCTCCGAACCGGTTCCTAATAAGCCGTTAACTGCCACATTAGCTTACGGTTCGGTTCCGCTTTTGAGTTCAATATTAAATGCAAGATTTCGGTTACAATTTTATTCCGGTACGGTCAAAAAAACGGTTTTGCTCCAGTTTTTTTGTTTGGGCTCGGGTTCGTTTCGACATTCTGAAATGAATACGTAATTACAAAAAAGTGCAAAAATGTCACAGCTACTGTATCGTACACTCAAACGGTCAGCTGAAATTAGAATTGCCTGCAATGAACAGCATACATATCACTACAATAATAAAATTAGCATGCTTATAGTGCTCGCTGAAAATATGTTATAATTCATCCACGAAAGCGAGCGAAACGTCGGAGCTTGAAAACGACCACTGCCAATCATGATCGTTGATATCTGGAGCCTGCAAACGGCAGCTGGAGATACGTAAAATTGTTTTAAAACCTTGTAAAGTTTGGAGAATGAAGCGATGACAAAGGAAACATAAAATGCAAATAGTCAGCGTTAAAATCAGCGTTAAAACGAATCAGTCAGCGTTAAAACGAAAACATATAGGATAAAGAGAGAGAGAGAGAGAGGAGTGTATATAGATCCTGTATTTAATTTCAATCACCATGTCATTGCTATAACAAATGCATCGTTTAAACTCTTGAGAGCCATTACTCGTGTAACACGCAATTTTTCGAATTCACTTTGCTTGTTACATTTGTTTTGCTCACTCGTGCATTGTCGTATTGAATACGCCTCAGTGGTGTGTAATTGTATTGGAGTTACAAATTCATGTATCATCGAGCGTGTTAAAAAAATTCATTCGTGTACTTTATGATCGCTACTTTTATTCAGACCAGTGGTTCTCAACCATTGATGTTTCGTGGACCCCTTGTGGATCGGCGGAGATGATGGAGGACCCCGTTCGTGGTGAGGGAAGGGAAAAGGTATAGGGTAAATATAATAATGATTTAATAAATGGCTATAGCTAAGGGCTAGTGTGAAGTAGACCTCTCTTTGTTACATACACATGAGAAAAATCGCTCGAAAACTGAAACATGTCTTTTCGACCTGAAAAAATACAACTTTTTTTTTTTTGCCGGGCTTGACTGATGAAGCAGGGCTTCTCGGACCCCTAGAATGCCTTCGCGGACCCCAATGTGAGAACCAATGATTAAGACTATTACTGCAGTTATGATAGAAAATGCAGACTGATGAAACGGGATACATTGCATAACAGAAGAATGAGATATGATTTGAAGTTTCTGCACAAGGTTCGGGAATGGGATAATTGATTCCTCTGTATTACTTACTTGCATTTACTTATGTACTCCTCAGATTTCTTGAAGATCGCAATCAATGTTTTATAATTTTGATTTGCATAAAACAGAACCCATGACACGGCCACAATTAACTTATAACCATTGTGAACTGATTGCTGCGAATAGTAGTCTTGATATTTTTGATGACGCACCTAAGTTTATAAATTATGTTGATTATATTGTGTTATTCTAAAGCTTCTCTTTCTATTCATATTCCTGTTCTGCTGTTACATACTAATCTGGAAAGTGCATCAATAAAAGGCGTCGTACTGTTTGTGGGCCACTTAAAATAAATGAATGAATGAATGAATGAAAGTTGTCCAACAGTTTTTTCATTGTGACAGAGCCTTCACAAAATATGACGAACACAGTGATGTGATTGCTGCTCCGATTGCGCCAAGGGGCCAACCCTGCTACATGCTGCCAGATGTTGCCACAATATGGGCAATCTGCGCCAAGCCTGCGCCAAAAACCAATTTCGGTCGCCTTTCAAAACCGAAACTAAACTGAGTACCGTAATTCAGCATGCCTGTGTTATGTGGCGCAAGCGGCCGCCCGACACAAAGTACCCTCCATCAATAGACCATTTGCTGTCTTACCCAAGCATCAAGGAGAATGCAGGGATTGGTGTTCCACGCGCCACACGCGCACGCCTTTCCTGTATAAAAAGATTCGAAGTAAATAACCAAAAGAAAGCATTGACGAACGCGCGTGCAAGATGCCATTTGTTTTAGGTTTTTGCTTTGGAAAAGTTACTACTGCTGAGGCCAGCACGTGCGGCGCGTGGAACACCAATCCCTGCATTCTCCTTGATGCTTGGGTAATATAGCAATAGGTCTATTGTCCATCTGGTCTGGCATGTCGCGTTTCGCGCTTCGTCGTCTCGTGGGTCTTGTCTCGCGCCTTTTTTAATATGTTTTCAACGATACACGTGGCTGTGTGCGAACGCTCCGACGCTAGCGTGCCGGGTACCAGCCATGCCGTCATGCTGTGAAACGAAAGCACCTTTTTGCGCGGTGGGAATTACTTTGTGATCTGAAGCACTCGCTCCTGAAAGCAACGGCCGTGGAAAAACTATATTTGGTAACTGCCTTCCAGTCACCGTGGTCGCGCGACGTCGGGTGTTGCCGTCCCACGACGCTGCAGATATGGCGCTTTCTAATATGAAACTAAGTACCACCGCATGTTCATCAACATTCATGTTCTTGTTTAAATCATACGTTACTTCAAAAATTCCTCTTTAACTCAAAAACAGCTGTGTCGAAGTATTGATTACCTAGGTTTCTCTTTCGAGGGAAACCCCGGTACGTGAAAAATCTGCCGCGAAAGAAAGTTGCTGAAGAGAAGTGAGCTAAAGAAAAGAAGGCAATGTCTACACGCTGAACCCGCACAACGCGCTTGTTTGTCTTGAGTTCGGTCGTTGCACAAAGCGCTCCAAGAACTTTTTGACGCTGACTTCCGATGTCTTGCATGGATGCGCACAGGTTCTTTTTTTGTGTCTGTTTAACTTGTACCTTGTTTGCTGGCCTGGCAAACACGCGCCGAAGGACTGCCTTTTTTTGTCGTATGCTCGACAGTTACATTTTGCATATAATTTTGGAAATCAATTGGCGACGGAGCGGACTGGCATGGCATGGTTTCGGTTTCGATCAAACAGCCGTTGTCTCCGCTCGCGCGACGAAGCACGCGCAACCGCAAGCCTGCCGAAGTTGCCCTTATGTGCATGCGCACATGATTGCACGACGGAGTCACGGAGGCACCAGCCTGAACGCTTGCAATCCAATATTTTACGTTTGCTTACTTTTAACGAAAATCTGGCACGTCGGGAACCAGTAGAATGGTAGCAATCTGTTTTTCGGAACTTCTCGGCAATGCCTACACCACTGTGCACTTGTGGGATGTCTCAGCAGTAAAAACACAAGCAGCGAGTTTCGTCACAACACGTCACATCAGAACACAACTCAACACGAAGTGCCCTTCGTTTGTACAGCACTTAAAACAAATATTCTTATTCTTATAAGAATATCCGCTTCAAAAGCCAATTCTGCTGCTCCGAAACACTGTCTTGGCTGCTCCAAAAGCCACTTTTGCTGCTTCAAAGCACTGTTTTGGTCGCTCCAAAGGCCACATTTGCTGCTCCAAAACACTGTTTTGGCTGCTCCGAAAGGTGCTCCAAAATGACTTAGGCCAATCACATCACTGCGAACACCATGACGTTGCGCTTCTGACAGTGTTCTTTGGTCCCATTTGCGCATGTAACTTCGTAACGCAGGCGGCAGTATTTAGAAAATAATGGCTGTTTTCTTTGAACGGGGCAGTTTCATATCGATCTCGTATCTATCCAAGAAGTAAACCAATCACCCAACCTATTTGTAGCTTTTTCGTGTCAGTTTCTCGTGTTGGCTCCCTGGTGGTGATATAGGAGACATTTGGTACACCTCACAGATAGACAACCGTTATAGACGAACTCCCCAATCTGTTAATCAGAAGGACAAATTACTCCCCAGTTACCCTGAACTATTCGTGCGCGCCGTCCACCGGTAATTCTGTGATTGACTTTCCCTCTAGAATGTGGCTACCGCAGCTTGGTTTGTATTCTTTTTTGTTGTGTGTGTGTGTGTGCGAATCTTCATCCGTCTTTTCACATTACTTAGAGGTTTTGCTCATTGCGGATAATTTTATATCGTGCTGTTTGCCATTTACATCGCTTTTTAGGGGCTTCTGTGTTTATCTTGACTGACTGAAAAAAATTGAAACGCTAACCAAGTTTGAATAAAAAACAAAATTCCTGCGTTATCTTCAGATCTGTTTATCTTCAGACGTGTTTATATTCAGACGTATTTATCTTCAGTCTGTGTTTACCTTCGCTTCAGTGTCGGGCACTAACGTTCGGCATGTCGGTGCTCATTCCCTTTGCAAGATTGAGTATGATAATTCACAGGCTGTTCTGTAAAGGTATGTACGTGCAACAATTTGATTGTTTAAGCTGGACGTGCCTTTGCTTATTTTGTTCGTTTATTAAAAAGGATAATTAAACTCGGCAATAGTTCGTCCCGTTCCATATTTGCCCGATCGTCTGTCATTTCTTTCCCTTTTACATGAATGGATCAGCCCGGCTAATGTGTCAAATACTTGTATGCCACACGTGCAGGTATATAGAAGTGTAACATTTATCGCCTTTTTTTCAGGATAAACTAAATATGTTCCTCTGAATAGCTGTTTCAATTTAACGTTGTTTACCAGCGCATACCTTTTGTACCTGTTCAGACTTGTACTCGTTACCTGAAAAATGTTATGGATTACATTTACAACTTACCGAACCTCAAATGTAATGGATTACCGTTACAAATTACTTTCGCTGAAAAGTAACGGATTACTTCACTCGTTACGTTACAAATTACTTCCGCTGAAAAGTAAGGGATTACTTTACTCGCTACGTACAAATTACTTTCAAGTTACTTTTTCCGTGGTCGTTAACCTGAAAAATGTAATGGATTACAATTACAACTTACCGAACCTCAAATGTAATGGAATACCGTTACAAATTACTTTCGCTCAAAAGTAACGGATTACTTCACTCGTTACGTTACAAATTACTTCCGCTGAAAAGTAACGGATTACTTTACTCGTTACGTTACAAATTACTTTCAAGTTACTTTTTCCGTGCACTTATCCAGAAAACAATAAAGACAATTTTGATATTTTTCAAAAATGTTCTGCAAAACTATTTTTCATTTCTCATACGCCCGTTAATATGGTAGTCCTTGTGAAAATAAAATACTGTATGTAAGAGAAAGAGTGTAGGTGCACTCCATTCACCGTAAGCTGACAAGGCGCCGAAAGGTGCAATCACACCCGCTATCCCGCTAGCTTACGGCCTCCGGAAAGGATCCCTGGAATTGTGCAGACAGAGCTAGCGGTGCGCATGCTCAGTAGCAGCGTCTACCTCCGCTACGAGATTCGGAGCTAAAGAAGCGATCTACGAAAGCCCCCTTTCGACTCAAGTGTTTCGCCTATTATTAAAAAAAAAGAAAAAAAAACACTTGGTTTTAACGTTACAATGTATAGCCAATGCGGAATGCAGGTGTCCCAGCTTACCTTGGTGTGTTTCCGTAGATTGGAGTTTGCTGTTCTTGCTGATGACAATGTGTGTGTTTTTTGGTGAGCAAAGTATGCACTAGAACTCTAGGTTTCCGTTCTCGTTAATGCCCTGAATTTTGAACATCTCATTAAGAGATGGCCATGGAGACGACGGACACACCATGACCGAAAACTCGACCAGTCAGAGAAAAGGTGGCGGTTACTGGTTATCGATCCTCCATCGGTTCTCACTTTCATACCAATATTCGTGGAGGCCAGGGGAGGGAAGGGCATAGAGAGCGAGAGAAGCGTAGGCCATCGGTCTCACAAAACAATATAAGATCACGCCACTTTCCCGCTCTCTCTCTCTCTCTCTGTCAGCGCTATGGGCTAACCCCCCCCCCCCCCCACACACACACACTGTAAAGTGAGGAGTGGACTCGACCACCATGCCCAGACAAGTAAACCAAAAGAAGTATCGTCCGTACCATCGAAGACCGTGGTCTTAGCCTCGCGCCGGGCGCTTTTCAGCCGTGCCTCAAGAGCGTGCTAGAATACAGTAGCGCACATCAAAGACAAAGAGAATTCGATCCCCTCGCGCGAGGCTACGAGTTGTGAACCCGCGAATCGAGGGGGTAGGACCCGCGTTTGACGTCTGTGGACGGGACGTCGAATAAGTTGGAAAAAGTAAAACAATGCCGGGAACAATTAAAAAAAAAAAAAAACGTTAAGAGCTTTTTTTTTTTTTGCCTGGAAGAAGAGAAAATAAAACACGATTGAAGACGACGGAAAGCAACGTGTTTTCTTTTCGGCTATTCTCTCCTTCCTGTTGTTTTCTATTTTATTGATCTTGTCCTCATTATGCTGCTGAATGTTCTAGCTAGTATTGCTCCAATTACTGTATTATGCTCATATTTAAAAAGAGTAATTAAAGAAATCCCTTACCGATTTTTTGTAACGAAATTACATTAAACATTACTTTCGAAAAAAGTAACGTGGAAATTACAAAATTACTTTAAAAAGTAACAGATTACAAGTAATCCGTTACTTTTAACGGATCACTTCCCTTTCTACCTATCTGATATGTTTCCAGCACTTTTAGGCGATATTTTAACGAAAACGGTACGATCGTTTGTATAGTATCAAATGAAGCGTCCACTCCTCCTTTAATGATACTGTAGGATATACCTTCCATTATACAGGATGAGCCAAAAGGACCGATGGCTGTTTGAGGGGACGGCATAAATCAGTTTCTGAACGCAGCAAGCAAAGAATTTACACACAGGTGGCCGAGAAACGTGAATTAAGTGTAAAAATTTCGCTTAACAAACTTTCCTGAGTAAAAAGTTAAAAATTAAAAACTTAAAATCTCTACCTACGGGGGCCGTCTTCTAATTAAAGGCGTCTGATTGTCGCAACAGCCGACACATGGTGGCACGTAAGATCGCAGGCAGTGGCGGATCCAAGGGGGGCGACGGGGGCAGCCGCTGCCCCCCCCCAAACCAAGTCGACCCACCCTCCCCCTTCTCGGAGGGCAATTTGACATGGGTGGACTCCCCGGTGCACGAGAAAGAATGGGAAAATAGTATCCTTACAAATTTTCCCCCCCCCAGAACCGAGTTCTGGATCCGCCCCTGATCGCAGGCGGCCAGGACGGGCGTTTCCCTCGACCGCGGCAATAGCAGACAACGTTCCTGAGCCAAGAGCGATGCGCTCCTTTTCTGCACGAATTATAAGTGCATGAATATTTTATTCTACCAATGAAACATAAAAAATGTAGATAAAACGAGAACAAATTAGATCTGTTATCTCGATTTTCTTTTCTTGACAACTATATTTGGCTACATGTCATCGTCTGCTTTGTACTCGCCGATTGTTGTCTCGTCCCTTTACTTCTCAGCAACTTTCGTCCGTGCTGTTTTGGGTTGGAAATCATCTTCATGGTGCGCTTAGCTCTCAGTGAGCGAGTTATGGTTGCTCTCTGGTACGGGTAGTGTTTAGAGGACAGAAGAGGTCCGCCGACGTTTTAGAATGGAGTTTCGGTGGCAACCTCTGGGCTGTGTAAGGCGCCTGAACGAGGAGGGAAACATTCAAAACAAGACACCGGCAAAAGTGGTGTCATCACCGAAGCTCGCGCTGAAAAATGCGGAACTCGGTGCGTTCACGGTCGACACCCACCTGTCGACGCGAAGAGCACTGCTGACATCTGTCGACTGTTGTGATACACCTTTGGTTAGCACATGACCGCCGTAGGTAGGAATTTCAAGTTTTTCATTCCCAACTTTTTATTCAGGTAAGTTTCTTCTGGGAAATTTTTATACCCTCAATGCACGTTTCCCGGCCGCCTCTGTGCACCCCTGTGGAAGAAGCAGACAAACTTGCGCTTCGCAAAGTTTCTGACAGCTTGTTAAGAAGCGCAGGGCGTGGATTGTGGTCTTTGGACGCTTTTTCTCTTTCTTTGTTGAATGGAAGTAGGAGACAGCGCAACTCATCGTCCACTGTCCTTTTTCTTTCCTTCTAGGCAAAGCGGGACGAGCAGACATATCAACCACAGGCTCGGACAGAGGGCAACTAGGCCAATAAAAACATCGTCTGGAGCTATCTTCCGTAAACGAAACCATGAGCTTAGCCTCTCAGCGGGCACTTTTTGCCCCTTTTCAGCAGTGCGGCCTCGAAGCAAAGAAAAAGTCCCTGTGAAAGGAGTTCGGCGTATCTTGTGCCGCTGACGAGACATTCACCCTGTCTCGTCCAGCGTTGAAACAAACAAAGATAACCGTACCACGTCTGTTATGTTCCTTAGGTGTCACCGCCAGGAGGGCGGTAGGGTTGTACTGGGACGTTGGGTTGTTTGTTGGTGCTGCCGGGCTCTGGAGATGGCTCTGAGTGAGAAGGCAGAAAAGGATGAGTCACGCCCAAAAGGCGCTATAAAACATGCAGTGGGTTCCCGTGCTTAAAGAAAAGGTACACATTTCATTCACTCTGCGTCCGAGCATTTTATCTAAAGCATAAATGTTTGTTCTGCTTTAGGCCTGGTTCCCACTTGCGAATCGGCCGGCGAATCTGCAAGAATTCGGCCGCCGGGCGTAGCGTCCACTGTGCATTGCCGCGGCCGATTCCGCTTCGGCGGCAGCGGATTAGCTCTAAGTGTCAACCAGGCCTTATTGTGCTTGTTTGAGCTCTCTTTGAGAGGGCCATAATATTATGGCTTTGTTTTCTACATCTATTTGGGCTCAATGGAGCTGTGATAGCAAATAAATTTTCAACTATAGTCCGTTGCAACCTAAGAACGAAGGGCGAGGGTAAGACGGGCCGGGGAAGGAAGCAGACGGAACGCTAAGAGAGAAGGAGGTTCCCCCTCTCTTCTCCAGTGTTCCGTCTGCTTCCTCCTCCCAGGCCCGTCTTACCCTTGCCCTTCGTTCTTAGGTTTGCAACGGACTATAGAATGTTTGCTTTTCAATGGGATAAAGTCAAAACATGACGCACCTTCTTCCGAAAAATAACTGAAATATTGTGCTACTTTTTATTCACACTAGCAAAAAAGAATTATGCTAAAAATATTGTTCCTTATAAAAAAAAAACCGGTAACGAGTTACAATAAAAACTTCACTCTAAAAAAAAAAAAAAGCCCGGGCGTCTACTTTCACACACAACTCTCAGAGAGCCAATCATCGAAACCTACGGAGGCGGCTCAGCGAATGACGATGCCGAAACATATGTTTAGACGAAAAAACGCAGTCTGACTCGTGACATTAAGCAATGCAAGCGTGACGTTGAATGTGCCTTGAAGTCTTTAAATCTCGGTGTAATAGTTTATGTACCGGGATTCATACTACAACTTCCGACGAGAACGCCATTGGTTGTCGATATGGTCACTTGATTGCTTACGCCAGCCAATGGGAGTAAAGCGCCACCGCGATAGAGCCCTGCGGTGGCGTTGTCATTAGCGAGTTTTAGTAGACCGTGTTTCCCTCTCCGCTAAGCCCCTCCGCTACCCGGAACTCTACAGCCAAAGCCATCGGCACGCAGGCGCAGTGGAGGTTTCTTCGTAGCGGAGAGTTAGCGGAGGGGAAACACGGTCTACTAAAACTCCCTATTATGTGTTGTTCTCCCGAACGAAACATATTTGCGGCTTAGCTTTGCGTGCTGCGTCATCACCAAAATATCATCGACAAAAAACGCATTCTAGGCTAAATCATAACTCGAGGTGGTAATGCAATACTAGTACTTCGACAATACTCAAGAGTAAGGACTGCATAAAGTTGAAGAATTTTTTCTTTATTTGCGTCGCGGATATAATTCGCTGAGGGAGCAGAAAAAAGGCATCATATTTGACAGTGCCTCTGCCCCACAAATTCAGTTCAACAAAATAAAAACATATACACAGTATGATATAAGAAAACAATACAACAGCAACGAAAACACAAACAAGCAATACAACACCTCGTCATTGACGTAGCAGCAGCATCAATGATTGAGAATATATAAACTTCAAATACATGGTAGTATAATCATAAGGCAATATTTATAATAAATAAATAATAAATAAATATAATATATATATATATATATATATATATATATATATAGAGAGAGAGAGAGAGAGAGAGAGACAACCCAATTTTCTAACATCATATGTTGACACTGCAGATACACGAAGGGAACACAGAAACAGACACCAGTCAACAGTTTGTACAAAAGATAAATTTTGAACCAAAACTACACAGGTTATATGGCAAAAAAAATGGTACCGTCAAATTATATTAACATTATATTATCTTAAGAAAACGAAAATGCGATATCACTGCAAACAAGGGATCGTCTACAGTCCTGTTTTAACCTAGAACACGGGGCACTGTAATCAATGTCGATACCTGGACAATTTAATAATTTAGTAATTTGATAATTTAATGTTTGCTTGCCGTAATTAGCTCGAATGTTTGAAATTCTGCGTTTCGTGTCTTTTAATGCGTATGAACTGGAAAACTAGGCGGGCACCGAGTAAAGCTTATTTAGGTCTACCCATTGAAGTAATTTGAAGTGATATATTCGGATCGCATTTAGAGTAATATATTTATTGAAGAGCGGTGCCGTGCACAATTTTTTTTATGTCACCTCTATGATTTTCGCAACTACGAATATTTTTTTGAATAATAATTAGTTTGTTATAGTTTGATTTAATTGGCGTACTCCTACTTGTATTCCATGACTAACCTTAGAATAAAATACGAATAATATAACGTCATTTTTAAGGAAATGGTTATCAAATTTCGTATTTTCTATAATATATACAGTGATGTCTCGTTAATATGGACGCCTCCGTTCCCCCCAAAAATCGTCCATGATGTGAGTTGTCTATAATAACGCGACAAAAATTCATGCATTTCCTGAGTTTGTCGCCGAAAGTGGTGTCCATAGAGCGGGGTATCCATATTAACGGGGTCCATACTAACGAGACATGACTGTACCAGTAATTCGAGAAAGTTCAGATTTCAGTTTATTGACGTGCGTAGACCATGAGAGTTCTTCACTAAACCAGACGCATAGAAACTTTTGTTCGTTGGGGCCAGTTGCTCGAGAATTGTTTCTTGAAATTTGATGTAAATAGCGCGCGTACCCTCTCCCCCGTACCCTCCTCTACCCTCTTCAAGAGCCGCTCTCTAACTTCGCGTTACAGAGATTTATAAACGTCTTTCATTTTTCGTTTGGTGTCAAAGTAGAAATGCGGTTACATATGTCTATTTCAGAATCAGACTGGTTCATTTAGTATGTTCGAGGTTCGTTTGACAATGTCGTAGAGGTCACCCTCTACTGGGACGCCTTTTCTTCCAAGGTTATTGGATCTTTAATATTCCTCGAGCTCTTCCACTTGGGTAATAAGCCTGGCGTTCTCGGCTGCGAGCTCGCCATTTCTTTCACTAATTTTTTCAGGTCTTTCCGAAGTTCTTTCACCTCATTTTCAATTTATTTTACACCATCGCAGGTGACACTGCACGATTTCACGCTGTCTTTGACATCGCTTAGGTCAGCCCTGATATCTCGCCTTAAATCATCAAGTGCTTTCGCTGCTCGAACGAGAGCTCTTGAAAGCTTCGAGACAAAGACTAGCTTTCATTTTTATATTAGAAAATTGTGATATGTTTAAGACTTCTGTTCATTCCAAACAGAATATTGAATATTTGTCTAAAAAAGTTAGCGCTAAAATTATTTTGCCATAGCCAGGACACCATTTCGGTTATTTTATTCATCTTGACTCGCTGAAATGATGTACATAAAATAAAAGTTTTATTTACAGCAGTGAATTAGTTTTTTATATACTTGAACACGATGGTCGCTCAAAAATGATCACTACTAACCCATTATTATTTCTTTAATTCAGATGATGATTGCTACAGATCTTGTTTTTTTGTGTGGTCACCTTACGAGTAAACGTTGGGCTGTTCTCTTATATGATAGACGGAACGCGGTAAATGCAAAGTGGAGATCGAAACTGTCTTCGACATTGTGCCCTGCAACGAACACTATCGTGCAACTAGCCTCAGCGCTCTTCAGGCGTTGTTAATAGAATCCATGAATGCATCAACGCCATCAGAGGCTCCGGAAGATTCAAAGGCGAACTATACAGCGCTTTTTGTGGGCTCAGTGTGCTGACCATTTCACGACCGAGTAGTCTTACGTGCGAGATCGTCGCGCACGACGGCGAGTTTGTCCATGACGATCTCGTCGTCGTCGCTGGAGCTCGCCAGCGGGTCGAAGTCAAAATGACCAGCTTCTAACATCTCGATAACAATAACTCTCATCGCTGCTGCGATCAGTGCCGAAGACACCGATGAAGCGATCGATGCCGTGGACGCCATCGTCTCGGATCCGCATGTTCAAGAGGAGGAAGGTCAACGAGGACGCTGAAGCGCGAGACGCCAAGAGAGCCAAGTCTGCGAGTGCGTGCTAGGGGACGCCGCGCGAAGGGTGAAGTACGTCACCGACCCACGAAACATGGCGGCCTTCCTGAGTGGGGTGGATCCTAGGGTCCTGCATATGAATCCATTTAACCTCAAAACTACCGCGCCATTTTACTAAACAAATTTAGCAACATATAGGAACATACAATTGGTCATAGCAGTATAGTCATCGCATACTTCATTTTCGGCTTGTCCTAACCCCTTTAGGCAAACTTCTACAACATCTGAATCGAGTTTTTCATTTTGTGGAGATGTTGGAAGCAGTCCCGGCACTGCCGAATTGGTGGGCATATTCATCAGTATGAATATATATATTTTGTAGAATTTGTGAAAAATAAAATAAGGCAACATACCCCATGAAACGAACTAGACAATATTTAAATGATCTCTTAGGAAAGTGGTGTGATTAATTTGAAGACAGAACTGCGCCGGGCAAAAGTATAGCGTTTGGAAGCCAATCTAACGTTCTCTAAAGAAAGTGCAAAAAGTTCAAAAACCTTGGTCGAAAAAAGAAAGTGATTGCAGCAATTTAATTATCGGGCCATGAAGGCAAAGCCACTCTCGAAACAGAAGTAAGAAGATATCTTAGAGAAGACAGTCCAGAACTGTCAGATGTAGTAATATAAAGAGATGCTTCCGCCTTAGCTAATCCTCGAAGGAAAGTCCCGATTATTAATTTGTCCAGTCTTAGTTTTTAAGCTAGATGAAAAGTTTGCGTAACCGTCGCAAGCTCGAAACGTCAATTTTAAAGAAACATCGTTCTTTTTAAAATGCAAAGAAAAAAAGAAAAACGAAGCGAAAGCAGTTTTTGCAGTATGCGAAACAAAGCAAGACTTGTGGGAGGAAAGAAGACTACTTCTTGATAAAGCTCAAAATTAATTCATGAAGCTAGAATTACGTGGGACGTAAACGAACGAGACACTGTTGCCATGCCTGTAAAACGCAAAAAAAAAAGCTCGAATCAAATTTAAGAGGCTAGCGCAAAAACAGATGATTAAAGCTATAGTCGCGAATCAAGAACCGCACGCTTTTACATTTAATAAAAATATTTGTCTCATATCTAGGAAACTGACACCAACGTTTATGCGCAGAGTCCCGTAAGGGTATGAAATTAATTATTTAAGGAGCGAGTTTCTAAATTTTTTAAAAGACATTATATATTCGTTTTGGAGAGTGAAGAAGAGCATATTGCTTATTAACTGTCATAACCCTTTTCTACAACATCACCGTGCAATACGGTAAGTAGCGGCATGCTGCAACTGCAGTAGGAGACCTAGGGCTTACACATGCATATAAAAAGTCATCCAACTGGCGTCAAGGTGTTAATGTACGCCGCCAAAAGAAATGAAGGTTTAAGATGTTTTACAAAGAATCTGTAAAAAGCCTTCTCAATGCAAAAAAAAAAAAATGCTATACCCTAGTTGGCACTAACTCCTTGTCAAAGATATGAAAAAAAAAAAAAAATCAAGCCGACCCAAAGGTTGTAGAGCATCGGGCTGCGGGCCGTGAGTTTCTGTGTTCGATTCCTCGTGGGGGATGCATAAATGTTGTTTTAAATCCGATGTTGCGATGGTAACCAAACCGGTTGTGCTAACATAGCCTGTCATGGGGTATTTCAGCACGCGAACTCACGGGCGTACGGGCGGGGAAATTTCTGTTAGTAGGGGATTCTGTTATGACGCAGTCCATTCTTTATAACAATTGCATTTTAAAGCCTTTCACGCTTTAACAATAAAATCGTGTTGCCACATTACTCTGTTACAGGGGAAGGTACAAAAAGTACTTTTCTTCGTGGAGGTCCACATACAAAAAGGGTTTCAAAGTCGCAGTGACGCCGGAAGTGAGAGACACTGAGTTTCGGTTGTGGTAACTTCTGCTTAAGTAGAGCCATGCAGGTTTGTTTTTAATCGGACCAGTTTAAGTCTGATCTATCCTGGTTTCTAATTATTATCCCTTAACAAAAAAAGGTTGCACTATCTGAACTGTTTTACACGAGAGGTCAATGAGGCTTTGAACAAACTTAACAGCCGCGAAGCTTAAAAGACCGCGTAGCTTAAAAACTGAACCAATAAGTAGGACGAGACAGATCTAGATGGTACAATGAACTATCTGCATGACTGTGTATTGGTGCCGTTCGCTCGCCTATTAACAAAGGTTCAAACACTTCGCAGTCTTTTATATCATCGAACTTCAAGCAATACAGTAAAATAATCACGGCAGGAGACTTTAATCTCCTCGGTGAGGCTCAACGTGCAGAACTAAGACGCTGAAGTTACGACGTCGTAGAAGATCTGACATCTGGTCTTATTAAAAAATCTAGGAAATTTATGTAGTGCGTCTACTAAACGTAGTCGGGTATTAAATGCGCTACCTTTTCTGCTATTCCAACCTCACTCATTTGTTCTTCGACCACATATTTCTAGAACGGTACAGCCAGTGCTTCGCACCGTCACGTTCCTCTCTGTTTTTTTAATCGTCGCCTTTTTAAAATAAAAGAAGCAACAAGAGATTTTAGTTTCACCACTTCTCGCATAATTCTGCCTATCTTGAAAATGCAGATCTTCTTTCCCTTTCATCTTGCCTTTTTTTCGTCTGGTATTCTCTAATTTCTTTGTTTCATGACACTTCACCTTCCGCTCAACACAGGAATGTAAAATTTAAACGAACGCATTCATATGATTGCTCTTGCTCGTGTATTAATTATAGTATTACTTCTTTAAATAAAGCGCTAATTATTTGGAATGCATGCCTACCTGAACAACATTCCTCTCCATCGCTGACAGAAGTGTAGCCAAGCTGTATTCCGTCCGTCGCTTCTGCCAGGCCTGGGCGGTAGCTACTAAAATCCAACTTTCATTTGGTCGCACAAAGCACAAATGCTGTCCCGTACGGTTCCGCAATCCGACATTCAGTGAGATCTTCTCCATTCTGCGACGCATTTTGTTCAAATGGCGTAGTGCGGACTCCTCCGTGATACATTCGTGATATATTCAGCGAATACAAAGGCCCCATTCGCACCTCCCCGAATAACAGGAGGAACGCACAGGTGCACGAGAGCATCCCGCTCTCCCGATGCAGGAAGACCTTCAAGAGGCGCTAAGACCCTCGTCCAATACCTCGCGACAAACACTGCCCCAACCCCGGTGCTGCATTGTAAGTTCTTCCACAACGACCCCAACGAAGGAATCTGTCGCCGGTGCCGTAGGCCCGTGGCCGCCACTCATATAGTCTGGGAGTACTATCGCCATGCGCGTCATCGAAGTGAAAAAAGTGAAAGCCGTTTACAACTCCCTGTAACGCCGAATTAGAGCCCAGCTCTTGAGGAGGAGGAGAGGAGGGTACGGGGGCCAAGTGACCTCGGGGAAGGAGGGGAAGGGGGTCACATGGCCTCAAGGGTGGTCACTTGACGTCACTGATGACGTCATCAATGATGATGACGATGACGATGCGGATGCCGATGACGTCATCAGTGACGTCACTGATGACGTCATCAGTGATGATGACGATGCGGATGCCGATGACGTCATCAGTGACGTCACTGATGACGTCATCGGCATCGTCATCATCATCACGTGACCTCGAGGGGCCACGTGACCTGGGGGACCGACGTGACCCTCGGGGGGGGGGGGGGTCACGTGACCCGACGGCGACGGCGACGCCGACGCCGACGCCGCTCAAGCCCGAAGCGGGCGCCTAAGAGCTGCGCTCTAAAACTAGAACTCACCATTGAGATCCGTTCGGCGAAGCAGGCGTCGTTTGGACACTTCCCACCCCACAAGGCAAGGCGGGGGTCTCTCTTGCACGGACAAAGGTATCGGTGTTGGACCACGGCGGAAATACATACAAAATAACGGAGTTAGAGGGGCCATAAAATGAATTTTGGGGTGGGATAAATGATTTCAATTTGGGATTTTACTAATCGCATATCGTTTATACTTCGTTTCAACTCCAGACGCATGCCGATGCCTACGAGCTCATATGATGAGACCAATCGGACAACGCCAAGAGAGCTACCATCGCGGTGTTCGTCATGTTTCTGTGCGTGTTGTATCATCGTCGAACTAGTCATAAACATGAAAGTCCCAGTGTCTTGCGCTTTTGAAGTTGCTTGATCGGTCCCATTACCTCATAGCGTCGGCTTAGAGTCACTAAATAAAGCTACGCTTTCAGAGTACCGTATTCCTTTTCTTTGGCACTTTGCCGACAATGCAGTCGCTCTATTCAACAATATTCTGATTCGCTGCGGCGTCATTGGACAGCGGCTGTCACGTGAGTCGCTATCATCATCATCGCTATTTTTCAACGCCACCATCTTGGGTCCAGCGATCCGCTGCCTGCTGCTGTTTTACTGTTTAGTGCGCGCGCACGTTGAAGTCCGTCGCTCAGCACGCATCTTTTCCTTCTTATGTCGAGATACGAACAAGACGACCTTGATTCGCTGCCACAGCTGCGGCTACGGCAGCTGGCGCAGGCAACGGCTACAGCTCGGCTTGGCTCAGCTACAGGCGCTCCTCCATCTGCGCGCGGACCCAAGATGGCGGCGCCTGACGCGCTTCAGACGCGTTAGTTTGGGAGTTTCGGTACTCTGAAAGCGTAGCTTTATTTAGTGACTCTACGTCGGCTGCCTCTCGACTTAACCTGAAACGAAGTATAGTTGGCCAAAATAAAGAGGGTAGAAAGTAAACAAATCTGCTGTTCGGTACGAAAATATGAAAATATAGCGAACAATTTCGTACCTCCTTTCCCTCGAAAGGTCACGCCTTTTCTCTGTGATACAGCCGCGGAACCAAAAGCATGTCAGCTGACCCCTGCTTACACATTGGATACGTGCACTGGGTCACTCGGACGTATGGTCTCGTCATCAATCAACCCGTCGACGAATATTTGAATTCGCGTTCGTGGCCAATGAGTACCGTGACGGCACTTATCATCACTTGCGAACGACATGTTCTGTGATGTGCTTAGAAAGCATGGTGGAAGCTCTTAGAGTCATCGCACTGGTGCCCAAGCACACGCCACAGTGCTTTTTAGCTGAGGATTAACGCCAAGGAAGAGGAATTTGGAAGAATCACTTCATGGCCTCTTTAAGCCTCCAAAAGTGTAATCAAGAAAACTAAATGTTTATCTACCGCGTACCCCTAATACCGTACACAGAGTGTTTTTTTAGGCTTTACAGGTTTCTTTAAAAAAAAAGCCATAAAAGTTACACTAATGCGGTTTGTGCGGGTAAGTTCTACGGTCAGGGGACATAACATGGGGCTAATGATCACGATAAGTCGTCTCGTTAATTAATATGTGTTAACTAACTTCTTAATCATGAAGAATTAAACGTGCTTCCAAAGAGAAACTTGCAGGGCGTAATCGAAAACCACTAAATGAGTCAATTTTAGAAATACTTGGAGCACGTGGAAAGCACGGTGGTGGAACGGTAAAAGTTACCACTCTTGCAGCCGGAGCAAAGCTACCGGTGTGATAACGTGCCCGCGAGTTTTTTCCGTGTGCTATCATCCGCATATTCTCTCCGCCAGGCTTCTGCTTGTTGCACGACTGGTAACATTAGAGCACTACTGCGCGGGCTCCAGCACGCGCTCCTTGCCTTCCGCCGTGCTTTGGCTGTGTGAGCATGCTCGAAGCTCACGAGCCGCAGAAGGGCTTCTGGACATAGAAAGCTAGCGCTGGATTCGGGACTACCGAAAAATATTCCTGCCGCTCTTATGCTGCCAGGGACACTAATTCTGTCGACATATTTTTCTTCGCATGTTTTATTCCTGTGTCATTCTGACTGCCGGACATCTACAAAGATATTTATGTACAATTTAGTCATTTTTATGACAATTCCAGCAAGGTCGCATTGGTCCCCCAAATGCCATCCACGCGCTTTTCTGTGTCCGAAGGGAATCATTATATAACTCACCGGCTGAAGAAAGGTGGTCGTTACATAAATATCCCGCGTCTTCGGAAGTGGGCTTGCATAGTACGACAATCGGTTTACGTTTATGTAGCCACACAAGTTTTGTGCACATCTTGAGAAACACGTATGATGAGGGCTACCACGACCTGCTAGTAGTGAGCACGCTCGTATACCTTTATTTGTTCATCCAAAACGACCGTGTTCTCGTAGTTTCCTGCGTGATGTTCATGCCTAAGTGTACGTGCTACGCTCGGTAGTAATGAACTTTAAAATGGCCACCTTGTATAGCAATAAGTCTAGCTATTCTGCGGTTACTTTTGTAGTGTAATGTGTGAAGATTGACATTTCTTTAGATCTTGGTAATCTAGATGCAAACGAGTCTGTATACCCATCGCGACATAGTTCCCCCTGTCGTATTCCCTCTTCAAGGACAAATTTCGATCTAGAAAGATATCGCCACCAATTACCACTTTTATTAAACACTCTGTTTTCCCGTGATATTGAAATACACTCTGTTAGTCATCGTTCCATTCAAGAAGCTTTACATTAAGTAACCACCACTTTTTTGTTTTTTGTATACTGAGATTGGGAAGCTGAATTCTTGATATTTTCTAGTGTTTATTCCTCTGCATAGGTGTATACCTATGTATGTGTGCGCATATTCGTTCTTTTTTGCCTGTGTGTGCCAGTGCCGCGCTTACCTTGTACTGGGGCGCAGGGACTCGTCAAGCTGCAGGCCTGCAGCTTTAGGGGCGAAGTTCCTAGGGTTTGTGGCATTGTCCGTCCGTCCATCCGTCCTTCCGGCGTCCGTGCTCACATAAAAAGAAAAAAAAATGTTTGTGCAGTCGACAGGATTCGAACCTGTGCGCGGAGACACCAATGGATTTCTAGTGCATCGCCTTAACCACTCGGCCACGACTGCGGGACGAGTAGGGGGCTCTGAAATATGGTAGTAACTCAAGAGCTGGGGTTTCTGTCATGCATGAAACGTTGCATGTAGCCGCTCAACGTCTCTACAGGAGAGGGCGCTGCGGTCAAATGCGTATATAATCGCGTTAAACTTTGCATGCATTGGCTCAACGTTTATAGACGAGAGGGCGCTGCGGTCAAATGCTCAAATGCGTATATAACCACGCTCCATACCACACATTCACTTTCTGACATGGATGAAAACGAACAAAATCAGTATCATCAGCACCACCAGAGCTTCGCCCCAATCAACATCAATCACCACGTGGAGATGCGGTCATTTTTTTAGCCCTCCTGTCACCAATGTATTGTTTGTGGCAAAATAAACGAATTTGAATTTGAATTTTAACCCGTGGAACGACTTTTTCACGACGGCTTCCTTAGTTGTTTTATGTTTCTATCTTTTTTAATGTTAATTGGATGCTCCGCTCGCGCCGCATCATGTTGATATTGAGCAATGTACGCCTTTTAAAAAATAAAGTTGTCTGGCAGCGATAATTTCAGGTGTTGACGAATTCGACACGTGTCACACTCGCGTGCCAAGACGTAGGGCTGCTTGGCCGGTTATTGTGTTCGAACGCTCGACTGTGGCAAATCAAAGTTTGGGGATCTTACGTGTCAAACAGACGAAAGGCGCCTGTACGGCCCAACGAAGCATTGAGGATTAATTTTGATTACATTGGAATCTTTTGACGTGCAACTAAAATCTAAGCGGCACTGTGCCTTTTTCCGCAATATGCCTCCGTCATATTGCGGGCTTCTTGGCCTGGATTAGAACATGCTACCTGCGCTTCAATCCGTCGGTCGGCGCTTTGCTTTATACTAGAGCCACCAAGGTATCCGCTGGACAGTGTGAATTGTAATCGTTCATATTGCGGCATTTTGATTGCTCAATTGATGGCATGTCCACCAGGAAGGGTCCGACTCAACATTGCCACAGGCGGTATAAACACGCACACGAAATTATGAATCCGCGATTGGTTCCTCCACTCACCACCACACAGGCACAAATGCTAGAAGTTTTGATCAATTAGTTTTGAATGCTTGCCGCGGTTCCTCTAAGGCAACCTAAAAACAGTATGAACCCTTAATAATACTTCGTCTCCAAAATAATCTACGGTAGAAAAAAAGTGCGGTTCAGCACGGTGGTTTTAATTTTGCGTTCTTCCAGTGCCGTGTAAACGAGAGAAGACCGGAGCGCTTCTTCCGTGACGTCAAACCATCGGTCGTGGGCTCTGGCAGCCATTGCGGCTTTCTGGATTCATATACGCATGCAGTTCAGAAACGTGCGTACCGTTTAATCAAAAACGCCCACGTGGCTATTTTAACGCGTAGAACACATGTATCGTCAATTTTATGTATACCTACGCGAGGAGCCTAGCAAATTAAAGGCAATTGGGAGAGAGGGGTCTTCTCAGCGAATGTTTACCTGCACGGAGACGCTGCGCACGATACGCTTCGCATGTTGAAAATTGATAGAATTTCATATTTCGGAGCACACTTTTTTCTTAGTTTTTTGATGCGCAAGGCTCATTCTGTAAATGGAATTGTGGCAACTCGCATGTATTTCTCCGACGAAAAAAAAAAAAAAGACGCTTGAGACATTTTTGTAAACAGTCCGTATATTATTCGAGCGAATTCGATGCTCGAGTGTAGTGAACAATGCAATTTTGTTTCCATCATATATAAATTGATAACTGAAATTTTAACAAACAAAGAAACAATAACATTTGGAGTAATATTTATTTCCATATTACAAACCTTCGTAGGCAGTAAGGCTGAAAACGCTCGAGATATCCTCTCAAACTCGGAAGTGTTGAATCTGCGTACCATATAAGTGGGCTTCCGTATTTTTGGAGTTTATTTTTCGTCGGATTCAGAGGGTGTTTTTCGGACTTTATTTTTTCCCGAAGATTCGGAGTTGATCGGAGTTTATATTTGTTTGATTCCCATTCTCCGAAATTTGGAGTTTAATTTCGCAGTGTTTCCTATTAAAAATAAAAAAAAATAAATAATAACCAAATGTAAACGTATGCCCAATAAAAGATAAAGTAAGAAAGGAAGACGTTTACAACTCCCTGTAAGGCTGAATGAGAGCGCAGCTCTTGAGGAGGAGGAGGGAGGGTACAGGGGAAACGCGCGGCTCACGAGTGGGACCCGCGCGTTACATCATGGGACGTTTCCCATAATGTAACGTGCGGGACCCTAGTGACGTCACTCGTGACCCTCGTGACGTCGCTCGTGATGTCACGTGTAACGCCATTACGGGAAACGTCCCATAATGCAACGGGCGGGTCACGAGTGAGACCCTCGCTTTGGATCATGGGACGTTTCCCATAATGCAGCGCGCGGGACCCTCGTGACGTCACTCGTGACCCTTGTGACGTAACATGTGACGTCATCATGGGAAACGTCCCATAATGCAACGCGCGGTTACTCCGAAACGTCCCATAATGCAACGCGCGGTTACGCCGAAACGTCCAAAAATGCAGCGCGTAAGTCATGAGTGAGACCCACGCGTTGCATTATGGGACGTTTCGGCGTAACCGCGAGGTGCATCATGGGATGTTTCGACGTAACCGCGGGTTGCATTATGGGACGTTTCCCATAATGCACCGCGCGGTTACGCCGACGGCGACGCCGCTCAAGCGGAAACGGGAGCCAAAGAGCTACGCTCTAAAATAAAACGCGCTTGTATCAATTCATATTGATTCAGTTGAGTTTGGCGTTGGTGCCATTGGCAATACAAATTTGTCCTACGACAAAAGTCGTACACACGTGTTGCTTGGATGAACGTCGATACCTTAAAGTCAATAAACACTTTGAGGTAGTCGTTAGGAAGCCCGTAGTTATCCCATCCTATTCCATCAATCTAGCCCGCTGCCGCGCGAGGTGGAGTGGTTAAGGATGTAGTAGAAAAGTTTCAATTGCCCCTCTTCCATATTTTATACCATCTCTATGGTCCATAGCTTTCACTGTTACAAAACATACCGTCTCCTTTCTCTAAATCAGAAATCGCATGGCCCAAACTGTAAACCACAAGAGTGGCTTTTGTCGTGACCCGAATGTACAATGACCTGTTGCCCTCAATCAACCTTGACGAGACAAGTGGTAAGACTTCTTTTGACAAAGGTCCGAGATTTGAAAGATAATTATGATGGCATTTTCCCAAAACAATTAACCCTGTGGTTTTTTTTTGCCGAATTTTCCCGGCGGGTGTTTTTCGGAGTTTTTCGGATTTATCCGAAAACACGGAACCCTACATATAAGCCTTCAAGAAGCTTCCAGAGATCGCATTAATGGAAACAACTTTGTAGAACATCAAATCTCCTCATGCCTTTATCCGCAAGCTTACAAAAAGTTTGTTTACTTCGCACACACTGACGAACGACGTACACTGGATTAAAGTGTGCCTCGGGAGCGCCGCGCGGCTCGATTTTCCTCCCACTTGGCTGCAGTCTTAAGAACGTCCGACAAATCTAATTACCGAAGGCTTTCCTTCGCTATCCTGGCCCCCAACGGGAACTCGACAAGGCGCCGCTCCCTCCCGGTCCCCCATGAGCCCGAAGATGATCGATTGCCCATGATTGAGTGCGGTGCGTGGGCCTCTATATGCTCAATCAAGGCGACGAACGAACCGGACAGGGCCTGCTCGCGACTGCAGCGTGCACCGCTAAACCTGACCGAGAAGGAAAGCTCATTTGTAACGAGCGAGACTAAATATAGTCAATAAAGTGTTTTAGTAGATTGTTCAGTCACTCCCGCTGCGCTATCCGCTAGCCGCTACGACCTCCGCTATATGTAGCGAGGGAACAGGCCCACTCGTCACAGTCAAGTCGTCATAGGAAAACTGGTCAAAGAGGGCATCTCGTTCTAGGTGAAACCAGTAGTAGGAAAAGTGATCGCAGTGACCTTCTCGTGCTTGGAAAGTTCGTCACAGACTTTTTTTTTAGAGGAGGGGGGGGGGGGGTAACTTCAACCTGAAAAGTGGTCGCATCGAACTTGTCGCAGTTTCAAAGTTAGCCTCTCTTTTGTTTGCTTGCAGGGGGCGGTTGTGTTTCGGCTTTTTGTTGTTATCTTTACTTTCGACGTTCCTTTGTTATTAGAGTCTTTTTGGAAGCTTTGCTAGGTCGGAACTTACTGCGCAATGACAGAATAGGAATCACTTTGTGGTATGCAGACCTCCACACCAGGATGCTAGGAAGCGTAGCAGTTAGGTTTCCTCTTTGGGGGCGTCTTCTCTGTTCTCTATCTCTACTTTAAATGGGTTTTTCTTTGGAAGCGGCTTCGAATCTACACCACGACCGGGCAAAGCTGATGCCAAAGCGTGCGCGAACATAAAAGAATTGGGTTGCGTGTATGTTTATACCGCCTAGAACTTGGTCTGCCTCAACTAGCGACGAGTCTCCCAGCTGTAGATGAGCAATTTACCCAGTGCAGTACAACCGCTAGCCTGGGGTCTTTAACATGCATCACGCGGGTGTAGGACAAAATGGTCCCGGTCAGAATGGTTCCGGTCAAAATGGTCCCGGAGAAAATCGTCCCGGACAAAATGGTCCCGGAGAAAATGGTCCCAAGTGCAAACCCGGACAAAATGGTCCCAGGTGAATTTATCAATACTTTGAGCGCTCTTAATATGACAAAATGGTTTGGTAGTTTTGTTTTGACACAGGTTCAAGGATAATATCAACATTTTCATTTAATAACTTTTTGAAACAAATTTTAAATCCCTTCAATCTACACCATGTAGCTCTATTTCTCAAAGGTTCTTGATTTCTGCCGATATATTCCACGTAGTGTAATCAATATCTTTCTGTCGCAAGAACCTGTTTTCAAATTAGCTCTATCAAGCTTCAAAACGATATTCGGAGTCAAAGTCATTATCATACACGCGTACTACAAATGCTTGACGTGGTTTTTTTTTTAAATGAACCTCTCGTACTATCGTGTTCTATTTTTCAGAAACAGCATCGCTCTGTCTGAACATTGTATATTAAAGAAATCAAAAATTGATTTCGAAATATATGAGCGTATTTATGACATAGACCACTTAACAGACAAGAAGTCGACGCTGCTGAAGCGAAGGCCTAATACGAAAATGTATTCATATGCCCCAACACCCCTCGAAAAATTCGTTCAAGGCACGGAGCCCTTGCACGTGCTGTGTGCACAAAGTTACAAGCCGCTGGTAATATTCATCAAGAGCACAAAATATTAAAAAAAACCTGCAAACAGCCAATAAATAATGCCACACTGGGACCATTTTGTCCGGGTTGGCAGTTGGGACCATTCTGTCCGGGACCATTTTGTCCGGGACCATTTTGACCGGGACCATTTTGACCGGATCCCGCATCACGCACTCGATACACGACCGCACGCCGGTACGATGCTCATCCAGATCGAAACGGGCAGGGGTGGGGATTGAGCCCAGTATCCTGGGTTCTGCAGCGCGAGCTGTCGCTCCACGTGCTCCGGGCTGGTGTGCGCCAGATTGATCCCCCCACGTGTGAACATAGAAAAGTGCCGTCGATCGCAGCTATGAACTGCGTCCCGCAAACTCGGTAATCCGCGGCCGCATCCCTTTCCTGCCGCTCGTACTTTCTCTAACTTGACGGCTACTTTGTCTCGCGCGGCTTGACGATGAAGTTATCGGACGATCGTCGGGATACGTAATAATTGCTACAATCGAGCGCGGCGCAGTTTACCATTGCTCTCGCTGGGAAGGGCCGTCGAGTCAACCGCCAGCATGGTGGATACCGCTGTTCGACGTCATCATCTGACGTAGGTGCAAGGCATGTATAGCGGCGAAATGTGCGGACCTTCAGATAGCACGACCGCGTTTCGTAAGATGGAGCTAATCAAAACCCAGCGTGGCACTCCCATGCTTCTTTGCGAAGGGTATTTGCATACGCGTAGCCGAGAAAACCCCGACGCTGTGTACTGGGGTCTGCAGAGATAAAAAGCATTGCAAGGCCAAAGTCACCACCCTCAGATGCCCTATGACGACTTGCTCTGCTTGATGAGTCTACACTCTTAACCTGGGGCCACCTAGGGAGCCACCTATAGCCGTGACAAATGAGATCCAACTTGTCACGGCGAATTTCGGGGCCACCTAAAATTGCCAGCCCGTTTGCCGTCCCTTTTGGGTGGCCCCAGAATTTGCCGTGACAAGTTGGATCTTGCCGGCCCGTTTTTCAGCTGGCCCGTTTTCTAGCTGGCCTGTGTACTAGGTGGCCCGTTTTCTAGCTGGCCTGTTTTTTAGCTGGCCTGTTTTCTATGTGGCCCGTTTTCTGCTGGCTATAAGAATGTGCCGTCGTCCACTCCCCCGCAGTGTGTCTCGGAGGGCCCAGGACTGTGATGCACGAAGAAAGCCAGGCAAATGAGAAGTACAGGAAAATTTCACCGTAAAAATGAAGCTGTGACGTGACACTGAGCCTGACGTCTTCTTGTAAGACGTCATGCACATAGTCACGTCGCAACTTTATTACGAGTCGCAAAGTATATTGGAAAATCATTACCAAGCTCAATTTGTTTGGAGCGTGGACCGAAAGCTTGCGCTGAAAAACCTTGTGGGTTCGATCCCACCCCCGCCCATTTCGATCTGGATGAGTTTTCGTACCGGCACGCGTTCGTGTAGTCACTACTGCGTTATGCACGTTACAAATCTCAGGTTAGCGGTTCTGCTGTACTGGCTAAATTTATCATCTACAGCTAAGAGGTAGCTCACTCGTTCATGCGTACCACCATCAAGGCTGTAGAAACATACAAGCAACATAATTTTTTTTAAACTGACAACTTTATTATTTTTAGTTACCATTTCATAGTTATACTGCGTCTTAGCAAGAACAGCGAAACTTCTAAACGAGCTCGCAGAATTCATCACATGCATTTCTATAGCTCTTACTGTTGACTCGGAGTGCGATATAGTTATGTACGTTCAGATATAACTGTGTTGTGAGCAGGGTGTCGATGACCGAACCGAACCGAAAACCGGAA
>JAZHYW010001200.1:0-103995 GCA_037355805.1 Ixodes ricinus
AGTCTTCACAGGTTAAGTTTGTTTTGGGGGCAAAACTCCTTAGGGGCTAGCCATGTCTGTCCATCTGTCTGGCGTCCCGTGCTTGTGCTCCTGCTTGTGAGCTCACGTGCTTGTGCTCACGAGCGCGTGAGCACATGCCCACGTGCTTGTGTAAAGCAAAAAAAAGATGAAAAAAAAAAATGTTTGCGTAGTCGACAGGATTCGAACCTGTGCGGGGAGACCCCAATGGATTTCTAGTCCATCGCCTTAACCACTCGGCCACGACCGCGGGACGAGGTAGGAGGACTCTGAGATGTGGTAGTAACTTGAAGAGCTGGGGTTTCTACATGGATGAGAAACGTTGCATGTAGCCGCTCAACGTCTATACAGGAGAGGGCGCTGCGGTCAAATGCGTATATAATCGTGTTAAACTTTGCATGCATTGGCTCAACGCTTATAGACGAGAGGCGCTGCAGTCAAATGCTCAAATGCGTATATAACCACGTTCCATACCACACATTCTCTTTCTGACATAGATGAAAAAGAACGAGAAAGGCTGAGGCATGCTGCGGCTCAGCGTCTACGCAGACAAGCACCACCAGAGCTTCGCCCCAATCAACATCATTCACCACGCGGAGATGCGGTCAATTTTTTGGGTATCACCCGAATCGGCATCACTTTCACACCTGCGAGAGATTCATAATGCCGTTTGAGGTTGGTGACATGAAAAGGTCCAGCGAGTCGTCCAGACTCACAATGAACGAGTGTGTACGTCGAGGTGTGAGACCTTGTCTCGCACTCGATCCGGACCATCCACCTGTTCGCCAGGGAAGCCTGTGAAACCTGTGGAGGCGTCACTAAAGATTAGGTTGTGTCCGTCGGAGTACAAGGTCTCCAACTTCAGTACACGTCTTCGGCGGTAGTGGTGCAAAACTATCGATAGTACTATCGATAGTATCGATGGTCGCCAGAAATCTGACTATCGATAGTCAAAAAACTATCGATAGTACTATCGATAGTCGACTATCGAAAAACTATCGATAGTACTATTGATAGTCGACTATCGAAAAACTGCCGATAGCACTATCGATAGTCGACTACCGATGATCGACTATCGATATTTACATTTCGATAGTCGACTATCGAAAAACTATCGATAGCAACTATCGATAGTGACTATCGTAGAACACTATCGATGGTTCTGTCGGCAGTCGACTATCGATAGTTTTGCGACACTAGTACTAGTTTACGGCAACAGCAACACAACACGTTGTCAAACAGTCGGAGCAGCTTTTGTACTTTCCTTCCCAATGTTGTCCTACAAACCTGTAACATCGCGGCAACAGCAACACAACATGGACGACAACTAAAATGTTGCCTCGGTATGACAGCTTTCGGCAACAAAAACAGCAGCAACTTGTGTTTGACAACGTGTATTTGCCTTGACTGCTGGCTAGTGAATTTCGGGCCGGCAACACGACAAGATAGATGAAGCCGTGACAGAGCTAGTTTCCTATGAATAACGTCTTACTCAAATGAAGGCTTGAAACGTTAGATAATAATAACTAAGGCTGGCATGCAGCTAAAACTTTGTGAATGTTGTTACAGTGTAATTCACAGACGATTGTCGAAATGGTCACAGCTAGGGTCTTGAACGTTCAGACGGGTGTTGAAATTAGAACCGTCGAGAGACCAGCTCACATTACTGCTAGTAGATAAATAGCATGCCCTACTCACCCTCTGATAAAGTATATTACAAATAATCCTGGAAAGCGAAGATTAAAAAACCCAAGCATTAAAACCGCTCTGATCATGGTTGTTGATGTTTGGAACTTGCAAACAGCCGCTACCAGACATCTGATTTGTTTCAAAAATACCCAGGACGTTTAGGGAATGAGCGATCACGTAGCAGGCGGTAGGTAAAAGCGTTGAAAAGTTTTATTCCATGTCGATTGTTGTGAAGGCCGATCGTGTCGGTGTCGCAGTTTTAAAGGCACTGTCAGTTCAGCTCAACACCACGTTACAAAAAGACGCTTTGGGGTACTGCCGGTGCTGACGCAATTTTACACACTAGAAATATATGTGAAAGAACCGGACAGAAACACTATACGGTGGCGTAAATCCGAACATATATCAGCGATGTCACTTTCCTTGGTTAGGGCCTTCCGCTTTGTTAGCGAAAATGAAGAACATTTGATAAACAGATTGTTTAATGCGTCCAAATTATATTCCTTTCAGATGAAGCTCATCTAGGCATTAATTGAGCTCCTTGTTCCTGGCCCTGCGGGCTGCGTCTCGAGCTGAGCCATCATTTCGTCCACCTCATCCTCCGTGATCCCTCTTTTGTATTCTTCGGTAGTCTTCAGGATGCTCTCGCAGGTTCGCTTTAAGACTACCGGCTGCATGTATACCCTTGACCTGTCGGTGACTTGGCCTTTCCTTATATCCCTTAAAATGTCTTGTCACCAGTCCATCCCATGTCATCACCACTGGTACTGTAGTACTTTTGCCAGGTACATTACCTTGAGCTCACATTTTCAATTGTTAGTATTTCTGAGATTTTCGCAACCGGTCTTGGCCAGGATGTTCTTGTTGGTGATGCCAACCTCAATCAGTGTGATTTCCCTTCGTTCTCCGGTCGTGTATCCTCAGGTAAGGCTTGTTTTATTCCAAGGGACAGTTCGTCTCAATCTTTATGTCCGATTTTATCTTTGCCCTATCATTTGATATTACGTTTTCAACTTTGTGATTCTTATAACGTTTGATAAAATAAAGAGCGGAAAATACTCCCCGTGTCAGGTACCTACCATCACAGTCACTGGTTGATGCCGTCCGTCGTAATTTCCGGCCCTTCGAAACCCTTCTTTTCATAGTCCGCTGCTTGACATGCCTTGCACACCAAGCAAAGGTAAACAATCAAGATAGGCGGTGTTCCCTGCACAGTTGTTCCTCGTGTTGTCCCCGCCGTCAGCGCGGTATAGGGTTGTCAGACAACAAATCAGACAACACGGTTACCGGGCGGCAGCAACATGTTGTCCGACTGTTATTTGTTACTTGTGATGTGACGGTCTGGCAACACGATTTCCTTGTGTTGCCGGATAGAAGGTGACCAACTGTTGCCTCAGTGTGACAGGGCCTATACCGACCTTTGGTTCAGCCTGTGATGCAGCGGTGGTTTGGGTGAAGGAGGAAGGGGCGGCGAGGCGGTGCGGCAACTGTGTTAACACAGATGCAAAACTATGGTCATTTATTGATAAATTAACCAGAAATCGGACTAGGGGGGGGTATAAAAAAAAAAAAAACTATGATAATGTCGCATTTCTCGATGATAGACATGAAAAACTATCCTAGTACTATCGATGATTGTGAAAAGCTATGATGGACGTAAATATCGATAAGTGGGCTATGAAAACTATGGAAATAGCAGTATCGTGTCGACTATCGAAAAACTATCGATAGACTTCTCGATAGTGACTATCGAAAACTATGATATTTTCTCGATGGTCGACTATCGAAAAACTATCGATGATGAAGCTATCGAAAACTATGGATAGTACTATCGATAGTGGAAAGCTATCGAAAACTATACGATAGTACTATCGATGATACCATTCTCGAAAAACTATCGATAGTACTATCGATAGTCGACTATACGATAGTAGTCGATTTATCGATAGTTTTGCATCACTACTCGGCGGCCACGATTGTACTGCTCAGCCTACTGTAGCCGTGCGACTTCTAAGCTCTACTCCCGGGCACCACGGACGATGTCCCTGAGTTTGAGTCTGCGTCATAGATTTCCTGCAAACTGACCGTATGAGCGAGCAGCGCCAGGATTGTTGGTCGTGCAGGTGTTTTCCCCAGCGCGGAGAAAGTAAGCTCCTTTCCGAAATTAAGGCAAGCTGGCGTAAAACCTGTAGACCGGTTAATGCTTGTGCATGTTGCAGAATGCGAGTCTCTGGGAGCTGTGCGTCCCAGTGATGGTGACGTTCGGTGTGAGCTATTAACATTGATTTTGGGTTACGGTTCACCCGCTTTGTGATGTTAGCTTGTGAGTGATAAGGAGACGTCCGCCTGTGTTGTATGCCCAATGCGGCACATGAGTCTCAGAACACTTTGCTGGAAAAATGAGTAGCGTTGTCGCTAATCAATTTCGCCGGAAATCCAAAGCGTGTGAGCGTCTCCATCAGACACGACCAGATTTTCTTGGACGTCAGCGGTGGCAATGCAAATAGCTCAACCCACTTGCTAAAGTGATCTGTGACAACCAACAGGTACTGTTTGCCACGCGGGCCCCTGCGTGGGAAAGGGCCCGTGACTCCGACAGCAACGCATTCCCATGGGGATGGACTCACGACGGGCTGCATGAGACCAGGGGTTGACCTCCACGAGGTTTGGCTTTCTCTGACAAACCGGGCATGAGCGAGCGTGACCTCATCACGTCCCGGCGAACTCCTGGCCAGGTTGCAGTACGGCTTAACTTTTCAAAAGTCTTGCAGCCACTACTGTGACGAGGCCAGGGCGGAGTCATGGTAGTACCGAATGAAAGATGTGCTGAAGTCGTGGCGAGGCGATCCCGGCTCGAAATGGGTCAGGTGATTGAGGCGCGAAAGTGTTCGCAGACGTCACACCTTGCTGTGATATTGAAGCCTGCATTATTCTGATCAGGTCGTGTCCTTCGGCTGACTCCTGCGGAAACATGCTTTATTGTTCAGCTGTTTGGCCGAGTGTGTATCCTCGGCTCCTGGGGTATGCCGTAAGTGACTTTGTGCTCACATGACAAGGGTCTGAAAGGCAAATAGATTGAACTGCACAGATCCGAAAGAGATAATAAAATTGTATTCTCTTCAAAAGAATCTCAATATCGATAATGACTGTCTGCAAAAAGTAAAACACAGAGATGTAATGATATTCTAATTACAAACCAGTAGCACAAAAGGACGGACAAAATTCTTATAATCTAACATAAATCACATTTGGGCTTGCACAAACTCGAAGCTCACGAAATACCGCCTCGGGAGGCTAATGATGTGTTCGGATTTACGTGAATTTGTTTTGGGCCCTCACTTTACAATTCTATGCTTTATCAGTCATGTGCTCTAACATTTTATTAGGCTTCCACATACTCAGGTGAAAATTTCAACTGGAACCTAACTGGTTCCAGTTTATCTGGTTTAAGGTACACATTCCCAGTTGTAACTGGTCTCAACTGGCTCCAGTTGCACTGGTCCCAGTTGGTTCCAGTTGGACTGGTCCTAGCTAATTCCAGTTGGACCGGTCCCAGTTAGTCCCAGTTGCAACTGGTCTGAGTATAGGCACTAGAACATTCCTCACGTCTAATAAACAAAGCATATGCATCTTATTATAATTTGTTTGGTACAAAGACATTCCGTGACCCCGTTTATTCATGTAGCTTCATCAACCGCCTCTCTGCTTTCATTGAATCTTGTATCTTCTGCGTGAGGGTCGCCGTGAGATCTGAATTTGCGGCTGAGACGTCACAATCTTACATTTGTCCCCAGTGAGATAAGGTTGCTGCAAATGAGACGACAAAATGTTGCACTTGATCACGCCGTTCAAGAATCGCGGACTTACTCACGACAATGTCAACCTTCTCAGCGGTCAACGCTGGCTGGGGCATTTTGCCCGGAGCCCCATTTCTTGGTTGCCGGCACCTCCTTCACACTTCCAGGCTGCCAGCCCAGCTTGTGACCAGATGGCCTGGGTGGTTTCCCTTACAACTAGTGTCTGCTTCTGAGCGAAGCAGTATTGTTTTTCCCTGAATTGGGGAAAGGCTGATTCCCTTATGGAGCTGGAACTGTAAATATACATTGAGCAGCACTGTGACTCGGTGTCACGAGTACTATCAGTTCAAAGGAATTAAGCAGCATTCTCATATGTCAGCAACAGGATACAAGAAAGCAGAAAGTAGTAAGTGCACAGGCAACAAGCAACCCAATATTTAGAATAAAAGAGGGAGTGAACACTTGAGTAATAACATAATATATCCCCTGACTGCTCCTCACTCCCCTGCCGGGTTTTTTTGGAAGTGGATATTCTGCCGGCAGCTGGCACAATAACCCGAGAAGAAAAGTGCCGGCAGTTGTCCCCATTGGGTCTCGTATAAAACGGGCGTGAACACGGCTACTTGAAGCTGTCGAGTAGCTCAGTGGCAGTGTTTGACTCATACGCAGCAGGAGTTCTAGTTCAATCCACAGTGTGGGCCTTTTTTTTTTTTTAAATATTTTCTAGATTTTTGTTTTCTTTTTGCCGAGGCATTTGGCGATATTTACTACATTTCTTTTTTAAAACTCAACAAAAAACAAAAAACCGAATGTTGTCGACGTAAGCATTTCCTTTTCGGGGTGAATGGAGGAAAGCAGGGTCTCTGGGCCACCGCGAAGCGGCGTGTACTGTTGGGTCAATTGGGTCAATCATACTTATAATGAGCAGCCGCGAGACTGTTGCCGGCCGAGCGGCACCCTTGGGCCGCGGGCGGGGGGGGGGGGGGGTTAGCAGGCTCCCCAGTGATGCGCACGTGCCGTCCGAAACTGCCGGCATTTTTTTCCTGGGTTGTTGTGCCGGCTGCCGGCAAAATAGTCTCCCCCGGTTGTTATTGCATCTTGTACGGCACCTGCCAAAGCACCTTTGACAAGTTAGTTGAAAAGTTTGTTTTTCGTGAAATTTGGAGGGTGTTTTTCGGTGTTTATTTTTTGCCAGACTTCGGCAGTTTATATATTTTTTTGATTCCGAATACTCCAAAATTCGGAGTTTAATCTCGCTGTGTTTCCTATTAAAAATAAATAAATAAATAATAACCGAATGTAAACGTATGCCAGATAAAAATAAAACGTTGCTTGTATCAATTGAAATATCTTCAGCTGAATTTGGCGTTGGTGCCATTGGCATTGGCAATACTAATTTATCCATGACAAAAATCACACACAAGTGGCGCTTCGATAAACGCTGATACCTTAAAATCAATAAACTCCCGGAAGTAGTCGCTAGGAAGCTCGTAGTCATCCCATCCTATTCCATCAATCCAGCTCCGCGGCCGTGCGAGATGGAGTGGTTAAGGAGGTAATAGAGAGTTTGAACTGCCCCTGTTCCCGATTTTATACAATCTCTATGGTTCATAGCTTTCACTGTTACTAAAACATACCCTTTCCTTTCTCTAAATCACAAATCGCATGGCCCAAGCTGGAAACCAAAAGAGTGGCTTTTGTCGTGACTTGGAATGTACAACGAACGACCTGTTGCCCTGAATCAACCTTGAAGAGACAAGCGGCAAGACCCCTTTTGACAACGGTCCGAGATTTCAAAGATAATTATGGTTGAATTTTCCCAGGACCATTCGCTCTGTGTACTTTTTTCTTTTTGCCCGGGGGGGGGGAGTGGCATTGACGCATAAATATTCTGAGTTTATCGGATAAATCCGAATTGACCAAAATTTTACCGGCGGTTGTTTTTCGGAGTTTTTCGGATTTGTCCGAAAACACGGAGCCCTACATATAGTATACAAGCTTCAGTTGCCTCCTGCCTCCCCCAAAATCCCCGGTATCACAGGTTTCACTATTACAAAAACAGCCCCCCTCCTCCTCCCTGTAGAAATCGCAAATGGTGTGGTTTTTTTATAGTGACAAGCATGGTGAAAACTGAAATCCCTAACAGTTAATACAACAAAAGCCCACTCTTTGTAGGCTTTTGTAGTGACCAAGAGCCTACAAGACCAACCCACCCCAGAACACACTATGATTCTCTTCTGTCAATACTCAGATTTTAAAGAAAACAAGGGTGACCTCTTAGCAGTACTAGTGACCACACATTCTGCTGTGCCCATGTAAACTATGACGGCAATCTTTCTTTTTGTGCAGTCATTATGTTGATATTTCAAGTTTTTCTGATAAATCTGAATTGCAAAAAATGTTTCCAGAGAGTATTTTCTGGAGTTATCAGAAAACGGGGAGCCCTACTTATGACTGAACATTCACACAACAAATTATCTTCAACATTTCCTACATACTGACCACTCTCATCAAGGCTGACCAAGGCCTGTCCTGGCAAAGACAGCTGCGCCCATGAGACGACTTGCCTGGTGTGTTCTTCCATTATCTGAAACAAATCAACCAATTAAACTTATGTGTAGTATCCAAAAAGGTGAATGCACTACCAAACAATTAAATAATCATACGGACATACAAACGACACCATAAAATGACCAAAGAAAAAATACAAATTTTGTATTAGTGCCCATAAATGCAGTCACGGGATCACTTCGCTCAATCGAAATATACTGTAGGCTATAGTCCGTTGAAACTCAAAAAGGTAGGGCGAGGGAAAGGAAGGCTGGGGAGCAGGAAACAGATAGAATGCTGGAGAGAGGGGAAACCTCTTCCTCTCTCCAGTGTTTCGCCTGCCTCCTTTTCCTCGCCCTTCCTTCTTGAGTTGCAACGGACTATAGTATGCTATTAGTCATTCCCCATCTTACAACTCTTCGATCAAAATGCTTGTTATTGTGGTTGTATCACACCTTCCATTTCTTTCAGCATTTGGTCTTGAAGCCGCATGTTCAGGCCCCTTTCTTGCACCAGCTCGTCCTCTTTTTGGGCCAGCTGTTTTTCTAAGTTTTTGATGTGCCTTTTGTCTCTGGCGTGCCTTTCTATTTCTTGTTGGCCCTGCCTCTCTGCTTCCCGCTCCATGTTCTGTTCCAAGTTGGCACTGTTCATTTTTTTTCTTTTTTTTTCCAAAAGCTTTAAAAGGCTTGCTTTCCCGGATGTCTCCTGACGCTCCTTCATGTGCTTCTATATCATAAAAAAAGAAAAAAAGAAATTAAGAACATTAACACCCTATAATGCTAGCGTAATCTGACATGTAAATACTAAAAATCAGTAAATCACCTTTTCTTGTCTCTCCGTGTCCTGCTTTTTCTCGGGGACTTCGTCCTCAGACGACTCTGAATGCAATACTTTTTTAATCCTTATTCGTTTCCTTGCCATCTTCGCAGCAACGTCTTCCTTTGAAACTGTAAAATGAAAAGGAACGTACATTGCACAAGGAAGTGTGCTTCTATAGGGGTATTTTCTGAATGTCAAATGTGTGCCTACTGTTCACAACGCATGCTTAGAACAAGCATTGAATGTATGTTCCAAAAGCCTTGTCCGTCTGCACATGCATAGCAGTTAGACAGCAACAGACATGTTGTGTTTGGTGGTCTGTATGCCAAAGTGCTATCAAAGGTAGGAAGCTTATGCTGGAGACGGAGCTTCTACTTCTTTTTATGTAGCATCAGGGCATAAAAGATAAATATGAAGGTGGCCTGGCCCTTCAAATCAACCAGACAAATCGGTTTTTTTGTAACCTGGTGAGAAAACAGGTTGAAACCGATTGCATTTCAAATTGGAACCTGTTGAGATTCCAGCTCAAACCCAATGAATTTCCAATTGGAACCAGTTGAGCTTCCAATTGGAGATGTGCCAGTTGAGCTTCCAATTAAATCCCATTGGTTCCAGTTAGTGCCGATTGGAAGTCCCATTGGAACCAGTTAGTGCCAGTTGGAAGTCCAATTGGAACCAGTTAAGCTTCCAGTTGGAAATGTTTTGCCAGTTGGAACCAATTAAATCCCATTGGTTCCAGTTAATACCAATTGGAATTCCAATTGGAGTTAATGACATTTTTTAACTGGGGCTGTGGTAACCGACCCGCTTTCAGCACGTGCCAAATTGGGGCCCCCATGCCGACATCTTTTCTTGACAAGATTAGGCCGCCATACCATGATGTCGAGCCAATGAATCGGGCAAAGACGAGTTTATAAAAATGTCAGCATCCGGGAGGACATTGTGGCATCTAAAAAGGGGTCTGCCTATGATCTCAGTGAGGAAATGAAGCGAATGAAACACGTAGAATGAAAGAAACGAAAGTCAGTTATGGCAGCGATGCACAACTCCGTAGAAGCGCCTATACCTATCAATGAATAACGATGTAATTTAATAGCTCGACGGATTGGTAGTGATGCTCATGAACGGCGCACCTCAAACTGAAAGCGAGAAATCATACCTCCAAAACGGACGACTTGGGCGGTGTGCAGAGTCGTGGTCCCTGTAGCTTTGCTGGACTTTTCGGTCGGGCCAGATAACCTTCACCCAATTTTTGTTTTTGTGTCTGATCCTTGTAGCGTGGCCATACCTTTGCGTTGTGTTCAGAAGGGTTGTACCCCTGGTTAAAACTGATGGACTCCACCACCAAAGAACCGTCGTCGAAGTTGTACAAAGCCAGCGTGTCCATGGCGAATCTGTTCAACGTACGTGCACAACCGCCACAACGCCAGAACAGAACAAAGCGTGAAAAACTCTTACATCCAGGATCTTCATTTAGGATTCTGGATTTGGATATGAATTATGGAAGTTACTTCGAAATCGAAACTATGCGTGGCCCATGGGTCCGTTAGCTGCTTTGTCGCCTGTGAGCTGCTGACTGACCTGGGGCGACAAAGGGACTACCAATATAGATACCAATAAAAATATACCAATAGGTATACCAATGAAGATGCTATAGAACGTGGTCACATGAAAAATGTTCAGTGCACCGCCTTGCATCCGCAAACACTCATTCCAACGTGGATACGGTTAGAAACCCATGTTTAGCATGCTTTTATAGCACTTGGAGCGCGTGCAATCTTGTTGCGGGCCAGATGTGCATTTATTCCTAGAAATTCTCGGCAATCGTAATCCACAACGCGAATGAATGTCAACAGAATGTAGGAACCGCATTGTTTGTATAAACCTGTCTCTACACATGGCACTGTATAGCATCCCATCGTGCGTATTACTGCCACTGTCCCAGTAGCATCTCTTTGTCAATGAGGCTGTTGCATCCCGACAATCGACACACCAAGAAAGCACCTTATTTCATCTGAAGTTACCTCAGGGTCACGTAGATTAAAAAAATTGTGTATAGCTTTTTGTTGCTTTAGCCAAAAACCCAGCCACTGTCTCAAAAAAAGAAGAAAAGCTTGAACAACGGATTAGCGCAGACCTGCCAAGTACCTGGATACAAAAATAGGGAGACCATGCAAACGGGGGGGGGAGTGGATGCCCTAAAACGAGAAAACTTCTCGTTTTAGGGCATCCACCATACGTTGCTGGGATTTGTTCGCCATTTCACCGACAATTGCACTTGTTTTGGTCCTGGCACAGCCGTACCGCTTCGCGACGTCGGAAGCCGGGAACATCTTTCGAGCAGCGGGCCCACGTGGTCGGAAACGGTCAGCGGAATGTTGTGTTCCAGTAGAAATCCAGTGAATAAACATTCCGCTCGAATCACGTCGCTGTCCCCGCTCTGCTTCGAAAAAACTGGCCGAGTTGTTGCTGCTTCTCTTGCAACTGAAGCCGACTGGCGTGCTTCTTCGAAGCTATGTGAGCAACGAGGTCGCTTCGGCCTCCGTGCGAGATGCTGACATCGCAATTGCAAACGACACAGAAAGCAAAATGTATTCCTTTCTTTGATTCGATAACACAGCGAAATTCAGTGCTATACTGCTTCAAAAAAACTTGGAGATATTTTTTGCGCTCTTTAGAGAGGGCCATCCTAGAGTACGCAACGAGAACACAGTTGACAAAGAATAAAGGCTTACGTTATCAGCAGAACCAGAAGTATACTGAACAGTTAGCAAAACCGGTAAAACTGCTTGGTCTAGAAAAGTATGCTTCTCAGATTGCAGCGCCACGCTTGCGGAGGGCCGAGCTAGCCGAGCATTCAGTGAACGAATCGTCATCCGCTACGGTGCAACACGGCGGCGCTGCGATACGTAAGAACAAGTTTGATTACGATGGCGATTGGCTTGAGCTCGCGTACTGAGTTTCCTTTTGGCGTGGCCAGACCAGCAACCGATTTCCCGCTAAAACTTATAAAAAAAAAGTTTAAACGGGGAAAATTTTATATTTCCGGGAGATTTTACCATCAATCGTACAACCGTACAAGACGGTCCAAATCCGTACATTGTACGGGTAATCCGGGAGACTTGGCAGGTCTGGATTAGGTGACAAATCTCTCTAATAACTGAAGTCTGGCTCAGGAAATAACACGGCGTTTTCCTGCAGGTCTTTAGCTGTCCATCGGCAAATAAGCACATTTTTTGGTTTGGTTCCTTGTGCGCGAATCTCGGGAATTTCTTGCTGAGTCACCTTATTTCTCGCTGTCCTTTTCTGCGATATTGGCGTCATTGCCTCCAATCTGGCGTCCATCTGCCAGCATGGTTTCACTGGAGAGTTTGCCCAACTGCCAGCCTTTTACATCTGGCGCTGCGAGGCGTCGACGACGGTGGGTTGCCGGTGTTGAAGCGAGAAGCATCGTAGAACCAGGGGGCTTGTTTCGCACCATCATGTTGACGTTAATCGCCGATTGGGACTCGCGGTAGCGAATCCATAGTGATGCTATCGAAGGTGATACCATTGTATTGGGACCCGCAGTAAGCCAAGAGTGGTAGCAGGACTTGAGGTACGAAGAAACAAGGTTTGTAAGCCATTGCCGCCGTCGCGCTACTCCCGTGCCCACTCAATTTCTCTCAAAAGAAGAAAAGAAACACAAATTATAGTTGCCCTAAATAAAAATGGTTTATCGTGGGACTCGTCTGATTTACTAGGCCACTAAGCAGGTGCCATTCTCTTCAACTGTACAGTGCAACAGTTGGCTGTGCCTATGCCAATGCAAGGACTTAAGGACAGGGCCTACACAACTCCAAGGACTTTAGGGTTGGATTTAAGCTCTTTAGGCAGGTAGCTCTCCCTTCAGTGATGCTTGCCCAGGACCTTGGTCCTGGGTAGGTCTCACTGACATTTTTTTTGCTTCACTAAAGACTTTAAGTGAAGGAGCAAACCCCCTTTGGGTGCTAGCGCAGCTCGTTGTACCTGGCTGCGGCTGCCCTGATTGCCTTCACTGTAGCATTGTCCTCAACAAACTGGGCAGACTTTCTGTGTGGGTGTTTCTGCAGCCAGCCTTCTTTTGCCAGTCTTGTGAGTCGTGGTTTGTGACCCACATTGTCTGAGGACAATGCTGTCTTGACAAAGCCCTCCAGGCTCTCCTTTTGCTTTGCCTGGTCCCACTTCCTGTACTCCTCGTTTATCACAAGGGACACCTCGTGCTGGTACAGGAGGTAGGCTGACAAGAGAACCTCCGTGACCTCTGGCACATTGTTGGGGATCATGACAGGGAATGCCCCAAACATCATGGCTCGAGGGTACCCAGGGACCAGGCCATTCATCTTGGAGGGGCGCACTGGACTGGTTTCGATGTTCTTCACCACATCCATGGCCAAGCCAGGGTGCGTGGCTATGATGCGCGCGAAGGTCACAGTGTTGGGCTGCTTGTGGGAGGACTTGATTTCGTAGTGAGCCACCAGGGCTCTGAAGTCTACCTTTGACTCCTCTTGCATACCCTTCTCTATCTTGGTCGCATTGGCCCCTGTAAGGAGGCCAGTGATGACCATGGTCAGCCGGTCGAGATAGGCAGCTCCATGGTGTTGCCGGTAGTGAGCCTGGGCCCTGCCTCCTTCAGGGTTCTGGCCACCTGCCTTGCGTCAAAGCCCTGAAACTCAAACTTTTGTTTGATGCTCTCAAAGAGCCCGACATCATTGTCACTAGCCTCTTACCTGCCTTATCACGTCAGCCCAACTGTGCTCTTGCATTTCTACTGTGTCCTCCCCGGCAAGCAGGTCAAAGACCTCCAAGAGCTGGCTGATGCATGTTTTGGTGTCTTCAGGCAGTGGCGGACGCTGCCTGAGCAGTGAGTGGTGAGTGGGCTCATCGGATTGGCGTGTCAAGGCTTCTAGCTGGGCTTCATTCTCCTTGAGGATAGCCTGTAGGTGAGCAAAGGCTTCAGCCATTTCTTTGTCAGCTGTTCTCTTTGGGTTCTTGCCCTTGACCTTTGCCGATGCGCCTGAGTGGCCTGGCTGGTCGACAACCTCCTTACTGGCCTCACTCTCAGCCTGCTCTGGCTCCAGCTCCTCAAGCCAGCTCTCAAGCATGGCTCTGGCCACCTCCTCCTTCTGCAAGTGGTTCTTCTCGTTGAGCCACTGTTGGAGGTTGTGGATGGGAGCCCCTTTCTTCTGCAGCCAGTTGTCGTATTCTGTCGTGAGGCTCCTTTTGGCATTTTCGGCTGCTCTGTTTTGCTTGGATCTATGTCCAAGTAAGCCCTGAAAAGGGCTTTGAGCTTGCTGTGTCTGGCCATTTTCACAGTTGGGTCGCACTCCTAATCTCAAAGTCACTTGAAAGATTGACGTTTGAGATTAAGGGTGGGGCCTTTGTGCAAGCGCTTTTGTTCTCGGGTCTCCGTTGTGCAGAAGTTGCAGAAGGGAGCAACAAGTGCCAGAGCAATCTCTATTGCAGTTTGTTGCTGATGTGGCACGGGCACTTGTTGTTTGCTTTTTGTTCTTGGAGGAGCGGCTTGCACTCCTGACTATATTGTGCTAAGAACTGATGCCAGGGTTTCTAGAAATTCAGTTATTGTTAATTTTGTTGGGCACAATTAAATTTTGTCGTAGCCATAAGTCGTAACCAGTATCCATAAGGCTTAGCACGACTACATGGTTACATGCAAAGTAAAACAACTGTTTATGCCTATAAATGTTTCTGATCAAACCAGCTACCTTATCCAAGGGGTCAAGTAAGGCACTGCCTTGTGAATCGCAGGTAAACCATCTCAATAAGCTAATTAAGAACTTAAAAAACACAAAAACACCTATATGTTAATGTGTCATGGTGCCAATTTTGAAAGGCAAGATCTGGTTTCAGTTCCTCCCACAAAAGGAAGCTAAAATATTGAAAGTTGCTGCCACCTGGAGAGCTTAAACTGAATCTTCTTTTACTCAAATACACAGAAAAGCAAAAGTATGAGCTAATATAGATTTCAATGTGAAGTCGGATGTTGTGGCCTATAATCGTGACCATGGGGTCACGCACCGCGTTAATCGGTTAATGTGGCATTGAGTACAACCAGAGAGCTCTAATGGCCCAGCACACTACTGCAGCGATGCAAGTTGTGGGCTGGGCAGGGCGATGTGCGTGAAGCATCTCGCACGGTGAAATGCTTCGCGTTCGCCTTGTGGTGCGTCATGTGGTGCACCTACACAGTGGCGTGGCCTTGGGGCAGCATTTTCTCGGTGCCATGCGCGCCCCAGACGAATGTCACATAAGATAGCACACACACAGACACACACAACTGTTTAAATTTCTCAAGTTGAAAAATGTGATTTGTGTTTTGCGATGGCATTCTCCATCTGTGGTTTTATGCTTCACTTGTTGTTGAGCGTGTCGTGCTACTGCCAGTATGCAGCCTTCTCGGCAATTGCATAAGTAGGCCATCGGATCAGGCACTTCAACACGGTTTCAACCAGCTTCTGCATATAGTCTGCAATGCCAAAATAGTTTGAAGAAACCATTATGAGCTGTACATTGCTATGTTCCATGCATAGACTTTCTCCCATCTAAAATTGCATCTGAAATGTTTTGGTTTGACCTTTCTTCACTCCATACAACAGCAACCATTGTATTGAATAATTGCATTCATGAATACAACTCTATGAATGTTATAAAGTGCTTAAAACTGATCCTCACCATATGTGACCACTTCTCTGGTAGGCACAACAGTTCACTGGCTGTCTGCCTTTGAGTACTTTTAACAAAACTTTGGGTTTCCATCTTCGTCGATCAGTATGTCCCTGTCTGCATTGTGGTTATAGTGCAGTGCTGCGATATAAGTGGTGCAGTTAAAATATGAATATATTTAAATGGCTATTTTGAAAATGAATGACAAAAAAACGAAAGACGTTTACGATCCCCTGTAACGCCAGATTAGAGCGCAGCTCTTGAGTAGGAGGAGGGTAAGGTATGGAGAGCAGGGTATGCCTTCTCCTCCTCATCCATACCCTCCCCTTTTCCTCTCCTGGTCCCCACCTATTTAGCGGCAAATTTTCGCTATATTTTCCACTAACTTTAGCGGAAAAATTTCCCGCTAAATTTAGTGGGGAATTTTTAGCGCTAAATTTAGCGGAATTTTACCGTTAAACTTAGCGGGGAATTCTTTCCGCTAAATTTAGCGGGAAATTTTTCTACTAAATTTAGTTGAAATATTTTTCCGCTAGCGGAAAATATTTCCGTTAAATTTAGCGGGGAATCTTTCCCGCTAGATTTAGCGGGGAATTTTTCTCGCTAAATTTAGCTGGGAACTTTTTGTACTAGATTTAGTGGGGAAATTACTAGGGTGACCATATTCCTCAAGGTAGAAAACGGGACATCCCAGCCAGGGGGAGCAAGGTGGGGGGAGGGTACACAAGATTGAGATTGGTAGAAAAAAATTTAATGAAATAACTGCTCTTTCAAAACGTTAGCTAGGGAACAGTCACACTCACAGTTCAGTTGCATGCACTCATTTGGAGGGTCCTGCATCGGGTCCTTCGTTGGTGTGGGCGTATTTTGCCGACGACTGAAGTTTCCTATGCAGGACTTTATCCTGCAAGACTCGGTTGTAAAAGTCTGTGCACTTATATGAGAAGTTCAACCGCACATAAGTGCTATATCTGGTAACTAAAAAAAATTATATATATATATATATATTTCTACACACGCGTTTTCGCGAAAGAAAAAGTGTTTGTGGGCAAGAACAGTTCTAAATATTACTCTCTGGGTAAATATTTTAAAGTACCTACGGTTATTTTTGTAAAATATACTTGTAACGAGTAGGCATAGTTTCGGTTTGCTTCAACTCGCTTGGTGCCAATTTTGAATCTATGCGCTCCTGCAATATTGGGACGTGATTCTTTATTGGGACAAAAAGACGGGACGGCAGAAGCGGACCTCAAAACGGGACTGTCCCGGCCAAAACGGGACGTCTGGTCACCCTAGAAATTACCTATAATGCAACGCGCAGTGATGTCACGTGTGACGTCATTATGGGAAACGTCCCATAACGCAACGCCGCGGTTACGTTGACGGCGATACCGCTCAAACCGGAAACAGGCGCCTAGGCTGCGCTCTAAAACTGTATTTTACAATTGCAGTTACATTGTCTAGTTTTGTTTTTCTTGTCGTGCCAGCATTCCCTCTTAGAGGAACTTGCTGGACTTTGGAGCAAAATGGATGAGGACTGTTCCTTTGGCGACAAGAATGGGATGTCCCTCAGAGGATAGGGTGCCATCAAGATGGCTTCAAGCTTCTTGAATGTCTCTGTACTTGTGCAAGTTTAAAAGCAGAACTTGGTCATGGAAGCTACCAGAAATGAGTAAAGTAAATCCAGTGTTGGGTAAAAGGAAATACTTCAAGTAAAGTACAAAGTAACTGAGAGCTAATGCACTTCATATAAAGTAGTAGCTAGAGAAGTGAAATGTTCCTCAAGTAATATTCAATAAATGTACTAGACGGTGGTCCCCAAAAATGTTGCAGCCATGTCTCGTTAATATGGACACCTCCATATCCCCCACAAAGGTTTATAAGGTGACTCGTTTGCAATAACGAGACAAAAAAGCATGTATTTACCCAGTGGGTATTTACATAAACGGAGTGGATATTAATGAGGCATGACAGTACTAAATGTGCAAACTGTGTCTCCTTTCAATCGAGTGCTACCCCAATTGAAGCTGAACCAATGGCTTCATGACTCAGCACAGTGGGGCAGGCTGATTACAGCTATTTTGCTGACCTTGGTGTTTGTACATCTCTCCACTCCCTCACTCGCCTGGTCATAGATAACCGTCAAAAATTGTGAGTTATTGGATGGCTCACTCAGTAGACATTTCATCTTTTTCCGTAGCTGTTCAAGTGACAGAAGATGTTGCTGAAAAAGCACCGCTGTATTTCCCAGCAGCAGCTACAATCTCCTCCCTTTTTTCTTAGTGAGCGGCTTCCCCTGTTTTGGCTGGTTCAATGAGTGGCTGGTTAGGCTTTTGCCAGGGTAAAGATCTAATGAGATCAAACACCATTTATCAAGATGTTTTCCAAATTACTTGCAAATTCTCTGACTTTACGAGGTTTTCCCTGAATTTAAATAAATTTCCTGATCATTAAAATCGAGGGAAATGTGGAAACTGCTGAAAATCTATATGAAGTTGCTCGGAAATTTAAAAGTAGCAGAGGTTGAAATTTGGCTGGAGCTGTGTTTACGTGATAATGAAGAGGTATATGGCTTGCATTGATGCCACATCAGCAGCAATTGTGGTGGTCTTGCTGTTACTTGGTGCTTATATTCCATCTCACTAAAACTGTGCAGTACAGCCAAAGCTACAGGGGAAAGAGCATATGCCATCCTGTTCAGGAGAAGGGAAAAGAGGAACGCGAGAGAAGGGCTTGAATTCAGCCGTTCCTCCTTTCCCTCCTCTTGGACAGGTCGGATTACACTCTCTGCCAGTATTGCAGCCGTGGACGATCCTATACAAACTCCATCTTTCTGCTTTATTCTGTAGGTATAAGTCTAAAATAGAAAGGAAAGGGTCCACTGTTAAGTCCATCTTACATTAAAAGTAAGCCAAATCTAACTCCAATGCATGTCTAATCTTTTGGATTAAGCAAACCTTTCAACGATTAGTAAATATCTTTTATATCCATTGACGTAACCGAGCACTTTTTTTTGTGAAAATCTCCCAGAACCATTTAACTCTGCGACCGAATAGAGATTCTGCGATTCCACGCGGGCAGGTGTGGGGACCACAAGCTGCGCGGAGGGCCCCAGTGTAAACTGGAACCTGGTGACCAAAAGTCACATGGTTGCAGCCAGCCAATGATAGGATACTACCGGCAATAATGTTTCCAAGCTGCTGTGCCAGCTGCCGGCAATATATCCACTTTCATGGTAATTCCAAGGACCGCATCAAACTTCAAAAAAAAAATGTCTGAAAATAAACTCAAATGCATTTGAACCACTTCATTGTTTTATTCCAGGAACACGTCACTACACATTCACTAAAACAATTTGTAATGCAGTGCTCCACACTTTTGCACAAGGTTTCAGCAAGTATAAAACTGAATGCAATAACTCAAAGGATTGCAGGTAATGGTAATAAACGTTGTCTTCTGGGAGGGATACGCACGCGTGCACACACACACCACTCTTTCTCAAGCATTGTCTGTAATCCTTCCTTAGCGGCAGCTTCAGTTTTTGGCCATATCAGTGACAAGGTCCAAGGCTCTGCACGAGTTCTTTGACTTCTGTAGCATCGATTGTCTGACAGTTTTGGCCCACAATGAAGTGTGTGTTTTTTCACAAACTTAACCAAGTCACTGTGAAGTCAAGGATTACTGGCCAACATTAGTTTTTTTTAACCATGTAACTGCCCAGACTGGTGGGTACACGCATCTTTGTATGTTTTTCTGCCACCTTCAAAGTGGGCACAGAAAACCTTGTGTCCAGTCGTCGGCACGAACTTCGAAAAATTACAAACGTAGAGAACAATTCGGCAGAGTTACTGGTAAAAACAGGCCCTGTTCAACAAGTGAACGCAGATCAAGAGATGCCGCGCGTTATCGGGATGCAAACACGATCGTGCGGCCCCCCCAGCCTGGGAGTCACCCCAAGGGTTCTGTCGGCTTTGTCCTAATCGCTTCTCAAAAGTGGGGCAATCAAAACCCGTGTGCAGTTGTTTTCGCACACACTAGTTTGACTGTTTAGCTTTAATGAACAAGAAAAGGCTCACTTACTGTCCCTTACTGCCTGCTTGGCAAACTTTCGCAATCCATTTTTCTCTCAGCTGGTGGTCCTTCAGGATGCTATGGAAGCCGATACCCTTGTGTCTGGTGCTGTTGTTGCTGCAGCCAGGGATGCAACACGGGAAAAATGGGAGAGCAAAAAGAAAACAAACTCGATCCAACACCGCTGACGCCGTCCAAGTGAGGCTGCTTTGCCCGGGACCTCGCCAACCCTGGTGCGCAGACTGAAGGACCCAGAATGCATCACAGCAGCGGTGGCGTAGTGAAATTAGTTGTTGAGATCAGTCTATTGAACCCTACCCGACTCTATAATGTATATATTTTCATTGCAAGACCCTGGCGGCAGCACTTCACCTCAATAAAAATGTTGGCCGAGAGCAGGACCGGATAAAAAAAGGGGACCTTCGCTTTAGGGTTTAGGTGTCTACAGTGCGGAGGGGCACTTCGATGCCTGCTCAATTTCAGAAGATGCCACTTTTTGTATGTCATCACCAAAACAATTGGTGACAAAACCGTGACACCTATCATCGCTGACAGGTCAAGAACGAAGTGGAAGCTCATCCCACCCCTTTCCACTTTAGCAAAGCCAACGCTGGAGAGGAGGCGACATTCACTCAAGCGCTCGCTGTGCTAAAGTGGAAAGAGGTGGGAGGAGCTTCACTTCATTCTTGACTTGTCACCGATTGTAGTATTACTTTCCAGAGTATCGTGATGAGCTCCTGGACGAGGTTGTCACCTGCTTGGAGTTTCTTCTTTATGTAAAAAATGTTTTTTATTTGTTTTTTTAACTTAGCAAGATACCCTTGTACTACTTCCCCAGTTTGTTGCTTTTTTTGTGAGTGTTTTTATTTTAAAAAATAGTCATGTACAACCATTCAGCCCTTTGTTGCTTTTGTGAGAAAACAAATTTTATTTCAGAAAATTATTTTTGTGTTACTCTCAGTTTGTTTCTTTATGTAAGTGATTTTTTTATTTCAGAAAAATGCACTCTTACAACATATCTCTCCCTCCTCCCCCCACCCCCAAAAAGAAAAATAAAAAACCTCCCCAGTGTATTAGTGATGAACAGTGAGTGCTATAAAAGACACAGGCGACCATTCGCGATGTTTTCCTGAAACCATTCGAGCTCTATACACAACATATGTTTGTTTGGAGAATAAAAACTACTTGAAACATCAACTTGCAATCTTTTTATTCAACATGCTGGAACATGCAAATGCTTCAAAATAATAGTACATAAGGTGTGCGTCACTGTAAGGTGTAAGGTGTGCCTCACTGTTTGATATTGCTGTCAATCCCACGCAAAAATCAATGCACTGGTTTATGGAACCATTCCACGCCGGGACTTGCTGGATCCAGCTTGGAATAGTTCCATAAGCCAGTATTTCTTGCCTGAGTTGGTGAAGGTGGATGCGGTCAGCCCCAGTCTGAGCAGCTGCTGCACTGCTCAACACGGCAACTTCTCTGGGAAAACCTAAACCCCATTGTTTTTTAAAGTGCTTATTGCATTGGGGTGGTTATGCTCCACAATGGGGAGGCCCACATGTAAGGCCTACAGGGCAGGATATTTGAAGCCACAGCATTGTTCTGATGGGTACGCATTTCTCATGGCCTCCATTACACAGGCAGGCTGGATCTTCCTGTTGTGCTTTCCGAGGTGGGGTCAAATCCACATTGCAAACTGGCGGAGTTATGTTCCTTTGTGGAGTGGGGGTTGCCGCAGATGTGATGAAGGCAACCGCCCGGGATTGCGCCTTGGCCGACGGAGACGTTGACTCACACAGGTACACATCCAGTTGAAGTTAACGAATATATATATCTAGTTTATTTGCATACATTCACTGACTGGGTTTAGATCTTATGAGCCACGCGAGACCTCTCGGAGTCCTGGCGGCGTCTTGCCCCCTCCGATGCTCAGCGTAGACTGCCTTCTCTTTCCCGCGCGCCCCCGAAATTCCAGGAATCGTCCCCACTTTCCCGGGCGCCTGGTCAGCATCGCTTGTCACCTCGCTGGGTGGCTCCGCACCCCCGCCGTGCCGTTCCGACCCGGCGGTGCTTCTCGCCGACTCCCCACATTTCCAACCCCGGTGCTTAAGATTTGGGTTACCTCCGAATCCGCTAACTGCCGTCGCGTCCGGGACTCATAAACATGTCAAGGCCCGCATTCCTTGCCCTGTCCAACCCCACCAAAATCCCCCTAAAACAATAACCCAGAGGTCTTTGAACCTAACATCTTCCTCCCAACTGTGTTGCTCGGGCTACAAAAATGAGCAACACACACAAAATACGCACTGGTTCAAAGGCTCACGCTTGCTACTTCGACATAAGCCACCTCTAACATGCGGTGCCGGGTTGCATTGCAGCGAGAGGAATATTCATGCATCTATACGGCGTGCCACAGGCCGATTGGTTTACACATTGGGAACAGCCCAACTACAACATGCACAAACAACACACAAATGGGAAGCCCCATAGGTCAGCCCCATCAAGCGTCACGTCAGCTGCGAGCAACCCCTCTACACCTCTGGCGGGCTGGTCCTTACGCTTAGGACAGTCAGCCAAAATATGTCCCAACAACCCACATCCGTAGCAGTTACGTTTTCGGTGCACTGCCTGGCTACCAGAAGCCAGCCCTTGGGGTTTTGGCTTCGCTCCCTGCGGCTCGCGATTTGGGAAGGTTTGACCCTGTTTATCCCTCGTCTCTCCTTGTGTTCGTTCATAGCTGACCGCCAGCTTGGCCACCTCTGCAGGCAGCAACCACTTTCCCTTTTCGCTGAGTTCGATGTACGCTCTCGTGTCGCGATGCATAGTGCGTTTCAGCTGATCCGCCACGAGCAACTGCCTCAACGCATCCAGAGAGACGACTTCACTACTTTTCAAGTAGTACCCAAAGAAATTGCCTAACCGCGACGCGAACTGGCCCCAAGACTCCTTCTCGTTCCTTCTGGATCTGTAAAACAGGCCCCAATACTCCGCCGGAGCCAGCTGAAGCTCCTCAAAGATCTCTCGCTTTAAGTCCGCATAAAACGGCATCGCGTCCGCAGCGATCCGGTTCGCGACCCCAGTTATGTTCCTTTGTGGGGTGGGGGTTGCCGCAGATGTGATGAAGGCAATTGCCCGGGATTGCGCCTTGGCCGACGGAGACGTTGACACACACAGTTACACATCCAGTTGAAGTTAACGAATATATATATCTAGTTTATTTGCATACATTCACTGACTGGGTTTAGATCTTATGAGCCACGCGAGACCTCTCGGAGTCCTGGCGGCGTCTTGCCCCCTTCGATGCTCAGCGTAAACTGCCTTCTCTTTCCCGCGCGCCCCCAAAATTCCAGGAATCGTCCCCACTTTCCCGGGCGCCTGGTCAGCATCGCTTGTCACCTCGCTGGGTGGCTCCGCACCCCCCGCCGTGCCGTTCCGACCCGGCGGTGCTTCTCGCCGACTCCCCACATTTCCAACCCCGGTGCTTAAGATTTGAGTTACCTCCGAATTGGCTAACTTCCGTCGCGTCCGGGACTCATAAACATGTCAAGGCCCGCATTCCTTGCCCGGTCCAACCCCACCAAAATCCCCTAAAACAACAACCCAGAGGTCTTTGAACCTAACAGGCGGTATACAATATACCTGTACCTCCTGAAGGAATAAAGAATCCAGATTGAACTCGAGTTATGAGTACCATCGCAGACACAGCAAAATGTGGGCAGTGGTGTCGACGTCCTGCCAACGCCCACATAGCAGGTGCACTACCAAGTATTGTGTAATGTGGAAGGACATGTTGGCTGTCCTTCCACATTTGTGGAAGGACAGCCAACATGTCCTTCCACAAGTGCATCTGCTGTGCCCACACAGCAGTTGCACTTGTGGACGCATGCAGTCCACAAGTGCACCTGCTGTGTGGGCACTGGGTAGATGAAAAGCCCACAACATGCCTGTTATTGCTGTTTCCACCAACGATGAGTGTAATGATTACAGTAAATTCTCACTTGAGTGAACTTCAAGGGACCCAAGAAAATAGCTCACTAAACTGAATATATTCGTTAGAATATGGAACAGCATAGGGCACAACATGCATCGAGTCTAAAGTGTGAAATGCATTTTATGGAGTCATGTACATTGATATATACAAAGTGCTTAACAGTTACATTGCTGCCTTTCTTATTTTGAAAAAAGAATCTAATTTTCATATGCACCAGCACTCTTAAAGTGCAAGAAGTAACAAAGCTCTCCAGAGAGTCTGTTTTTGTTCACTTCCTCTGGCACAGCTTGTACCTTTCCTTTCGTAAGTGGCCTGATCTAAGGAAAGGAACACCTTTCCTTTCGTGAGTGGCCACACTTACGAAAGTAAGTGTGGCCACTGCAAGCATGTAAAATAAACCTTAAAACGAAGAGAACACGAGACGAAGTTAAACCAAAGCTCTAAACATAGTTTCCTCTCGATCCAGGGTTTATGATGTCCAGCTTAAACCGGCTCACACGCACTCGTCCTTCAACGTAGTTATGAAAAGCAAACTCACTTGTTGCAATATGGTCTCTGTTATCGGACGATACCTCCTTTTTCCATTTCGTTTTCAGGTTATCCCAGCACTTCTTGAGTTGTTTGGAATCGCGTGTTCGGACCCCGTGGTTACTGTTGTACTCGATAGTTACGAGGTCCCACGCCTTCGCCCTTGCCTTTGTCGAAGACTTGTTAGTACATCAATTTTCAGTGACAGGATACTTCGATACCAGCTCTGCGAGAAGGAACTTCTCATTTTCCGAAAAAAATACCTTCTTTGGCTCGGCCATGGCGCTCAACGTAAATACAAAATTTAAAACCAAAACAAGACTGGAGAAAAAGAAAGAAAAAACGCAGAAGAAAAGAGATAGACCAGCAATTAAAGGACTGCGATAGCGAGAATAAAAGACTGCGATGCCGAGCTGTGCTGTGCGTTGCCAGACGAGGAGACGACATGGTCAAAACCCGCTAAACATTCACGTCTTCAAATTATGAGACTCACATTTTAACGTAAATCAAACTCCAGAACACATTACACTCAAAATTATTTGATATTCTAATTGTTTTCAGCATGCATTTTAGAGTGCTAACAATAAAATGTACTGTAATCTCGACCCCAGACTTGCTCATGGTTTCCTTGGACAACGAAGAGAGGCTTTTGTCTGCTTCTTACGTAAGGAAAGGGCGAGACGGGCTTCTGACATGAAACGGCCCCTTTCCTTTCCTTATGTAAGGTAAGGAAAGGCAAAAAGTGAGGTGGCGTTCTTGAATTCGGGCGTCAGTCAAGCAGCTTTCCAAGGCATCCTACAGCCTTTTCTAGAGTTACAGGGTTTGAACCTGGCTCCTCTTCTTCGTCGCACCCTTCTTCTTTGGGACGAATGCTGGAAACAATTTCCAGATCTGTTTCTTTAGCACGGGTAATGAGCTCACTGTCACACTGCACATAGTCTTCAAACGAAGCGTTGCTGTCAACATCCAGCTGGTGACACATCTCTGTCCACACTCCGGGGTCGATCACTTCGTTGCGCTGTTCCATGCTTGCTTTCACCGCACAGGGGGAAAGGCTGGATTTGTGCCAGCAGTTCCTGATTGTAGCTGGCGTTACTGTCCACCAGGAGCTTGTCACCATCTCAGCTGCCTGCCTGACGTTGATGGGGACATCGTTGCCAATCCTTGTGTTAATTATAATCCGCTGAACAAGCTGCCTTCGTTACTCGATCTTCAAGTTTTGTTGATGCCTAAGTCGAGCGGTTGAAGCACAGCGGTGGCAGCTTGGCGGGAGGTGCTCAACATGCACATCGCCTAAATGGACATCGACAAGGTGTGCTAAGCAATTGTCCACAATCAAAAGAATGTTTTTTTTTTGCCTTCCTCATTTCTTTGTTTATGCTCAGGAGCCATTCGCTGAAAATATTCCTGCTCATCCATGCTTTGTTGCTTTTATAGATCCATGGCAGGAAGGGGCACCTTTAAAACATTGTGATTTTGCCTATTTCCCTATCACTAGTACCTTGAGCTTGTGACTGCTGTTAGCGTTGCAGCACAATAGCACAGTAACTCTTACTTTTGACTGCTTCCCGCCTTTGCAATTGTTGTTTTTGAATGCCATTGTCTTGTTTGAAAGAGTCTGATAAAACATACCCGTCTCATCGGCGTTGTAAACGTCATCTGATGAATATCCACCAATTATATCCCGTAGTTTTTCATCTCCAGGCTCTCGCCGCATCATGGTCGGCATCCTCTTCTTTCGCCGCAAATCGTGTTCCACGCGATCCCATGCCTATCGCGAAATCGGGTAAGCCATCCACTGCTTGCTTCAAAGCTGTGAACGTTCAGATGCAGAGCAAATTCCTTTGCTTTGCCGTGTATCATCGGGCCGAACATGAGAATGTTTTAGAATCGCAGGCTGCGAAGCCATTCCGTAACAGCATCGTCCACTGGCTTGAAATATTCCGTGCAGAGTCGTTTCCTGTTGGGATTGAACGCACTTTCTCCTTCAAGCTTTTACTTTTGCTTCACCATCGTTGACAACGTCGACGGGGGAATCTTATAGTCCTTCGCAACGCCCATTTACTTTTGACCGTTGTCCAGATGCTGAAGGATTTTAAGCTTGTCTGGTAGAAATAACCGCTTCTGTTTTATTGTACTCATTACAAAAGTGGGTGCACAAACTGCCGTCCTGCCGTTGTTACCCAAAACTAAGATGGCCGAACGAAACCGATGACACAGAAAAAACAGACACACCACGTGGTTCGTTTTCGTCTCCCGCACCACCGCTTTGCCTCGGCGGCGCTATAAACGCCAGCGACGATACGCTGCTGCAGGGCCGGTTTGGGGGTGGCGAAGCATCGGCTACGCCAGCACTGCAGAGCACCAAACTTTGTTGAACTTATTGCAAAAATAAGCCTGGGTTTACTGACCAAGTTCGTTGAACTGAAATATTCGCTATTCCGTAATTCGTTTAACTGAAACATTTTCGCATAGAATGCATAAAAAAACTGATGGGGATTTTTTTAAAGTTTTTTATTCTGAAATATTTGTTAAACTGACGTTCGTACAACTGAGAGTTTACTGTATTCATTTGTTGTTACCAGGGTGTCGAACCGGAACCGAACCGAAAACCGGAACAGAACCGTTATTTTTAGCCGAACCGGAACTGAACCGAACCGAAATCTTCGCCGCCATCTTGGAACTGAACCGGAACCGAACCGAAAAAAAATATAACGGTAACCGGTTCAAAACGGTTCAAGGTAATTTTTTTTTTGGTATCACAAAATGAACATATGGGAATAAAAAATTGGCTGCTGTATTTCTATCTGTTGATCAAATCGTCATATACAGAATTGCAATGTATGGTAAATTGTGGGTTTTCATGGCGCTTTTGTATTGGCACTATGATTAACCGTTGTCACGTGACGTCATGGTGTCAATACATGTTGTCAAGTAATGTCACATGACCTCGTGACGTCACGTGACTCACCGCGTCAACTCGATTTAACTTGAGGAAGTCACTAGATGTATTAACCTTGTTGACAGCATGACGTAACATGACATCACGATTTTGTACCGAGAGTGACGTGACACCGTGACGTAAGCGATTTTCAAAACCTTTAGTCGAGTGCTCGGGTTCATGACAATCAGCATCGCCAAACATTCGGATAACGGCTCATGTCAATTAAATATGATAATAGCCCAATTCTAACAATATCTGAAGCTCAGCCCAAGCTTTTGCTTTCCAAACCCTTGCCGCCTAGGGCATAACTATGATGAACACTGACGGTATATAATTAGCGTCAGATCCAGTCTTGGGTAGTAACGCGTTACTAGTAACGCGCTACTGTAACTTTGTTACTTTTATGGTAACTTGTAACTGGAACGAGTTACTTTTTAAAAATGTAAATTGTAACTGTTGCTCTATTACTTTTTTCTGAGGTAACGATGAAAGTAACGACGTTACTTTTGTCGTTACTTTCTAGTTTTTTATGAATATTATATCAATGAATGCGTACAATCTATACATCGTTTCAGCTTGGGTCCAGACGCAGCCGATGCTACAAGCGCGCGAGCTCCGGGCTTCCAGCGTCCCTGCCAAGCACGCGCGCTCGTGCAGTACAGGCACTGTTCAGGGCCACAAGCTCGTGCTTGTAGCATCGGTTGCGTCTGGACCCAAGCTGAAACGAAGTATAGCTATTTCTTGCACTTTCCAAATTTTCTGTTTTGACATTGCGAGTGTCAAGTTAGCCTTGCACAAACTTGTGAACACGTTCTTCCCCGCGAGTCATGACCCGAATATAGCCACGTGTAGATGTGGTAAAAATATCTAGTTATGTTTTGCACGCGTTTGTACTTTGTGGCAGAAACACATCTTAGTATATCTTGAAGCCCTATCTTTGTTGCGGTTGTTCTTTTTTTTTCGTGCATACGCTTTTTAATCGGGTGAATCAACCGTAAGACAACAATACACTCGAAGGGCACTGCGAATGTTTCGCATTTTGATTAGCGCCACTACTCCGGCGTGGTGTCAACAGTCGAGGGAAAATTTACTGCTGTTTGCGCGGGCTTTGCTTGTTGCTCTGGTTGCGCGTGGCCTGTTCAGCAAGGGCAGGGACGTGCTCGCCACCAAACGAGGAAAACTTTCAGCCACTATTCCCAAAAAGCAACTGCTGCTAAGTTACAATATAAACTAAAAAGCATACTTTTTAATTTTATGCAAGAAAACTTGGTGAGGGCGTTTTCAAGTTTTTCCTAAATTTTTAGCGTTATAGAAAAGTAACTGAAAAGTAATGTCGTTACTTTTAAAAGTAACTGTAACTGTACGAGTTACTCTTTTGTTGCAGGTAACTGTAACGGTAACTTCGCTACTATTTTACTGAAGTAACTGTAACTGTAACGAATTACTTTTTAAAAGTAACTTACCCAAGGCTGGTCAGATCACGTGGCCGCTTGTTCAAATGGCGAGTTGAAGAGGGGATCGACAGCTGTCTCTTTCCTTTATTTTTTCTGCATCTGCTATTACGTGGAGGGGGAAACTAATGGATGTTTTCGCAAGCTAGCAACGTCAGGGGTTACTTGTTAACAGTATTTATTGAAAGTACAAAAAAATGTTTCAAGACCAATTTTACATCATTGAGGCACCCAAACATTTTTTCGTTTTTGATGTACTGCATCCGAAAGATGTCCCCGAGAATAGAAGTATTGAAATGAATAAATGCGACTTATTAATATGACGTTACATAAAGCTACATGTGTGTACGGAAGGAATACCTAAAAAAAAACAACGATTTTAGTGACCTCAGAGGGACAGCCGAACAGTTGGCAGTCGCTGTAAGTCCCACACGAGCGTCGTTCTCAAGTTATTGCCCAAGTTTCGACCCCCTCTGTATTTTGCTTAAAGGAGCTATACAAATATTTCCATACATCACTAAATACTACTCAGGATCACTCCCTAACGTTAATAACTGTTTCAACTTGGCTTTGCTCTTTTTTCTAGGCAATGGCAGTCGCCAACAAATTAGCAAAAATATGAGCATCGTTCATCCCCTCAACTCGGAGCCAGAAGCGGCCGCGTGGCCTGGTGCCTATCTTATGCCGCCAATTAGCGTTAAAAGAATTCGGCTATTCTCATCACCGCAGTGGTTGAACACGAGCCACTACCCGAGTGTCCGCAGAGGCATTGATTGTTACGAGCCGATGTACAGTGCTCACGCAGTTCTCCTGTCCAATCCATGAGCCGCGCCCGACTGTCGTTAGGCGGGTGGTTTTGATCCCACAATTACGACATCAATCTTTGCGAAGGCAAGACTAAAAGAAATAGTCTCATTTTATCCTCGCAATTTCACCGCGACAAAAGAAGTGTCTGAATCAGTGGCGGTCTGTGCGAGTATACTTGGGCCAGACTAGGACCAGTACGCCTCGGAAAAGTCACGAACATTCCAACCCGATATCGTTTTAGGACCCCTTTAAACTTCACGGAGTGCAAAATAAAAGCAATGAAGGGTTGCTGTTAACAAGTGACAAACAAAATCGTCGAATTAGCACACACAAACGGAGGAGGCAATTCCTCAGGAATACTTTCAGCCTTTCCACTCTGGTGAAGAAGGAAGACCAGCGAAGCTGTACTATGGTGGGAATGAAGTAATGGCCGGCCGCAAGTCGGCAAGCCAGAGGGAAAGGCTGGAAAGATTACCGCCATCTATGAGCGACGGCGGCAACCAGACAACCGGCCAGCCGTTTGTCTGGTTGCCGTCGTCACTTACAGATGGCGGTAGCTGTCCAAAGTTTAGTGTCATCATTTAGTATCATACTGGGGAAACTAGCCCTTAACAGCTCCGCTGTGAAAAGAAGTGTGTGTGTGTGCGTGTGTGTGTGGCGGGGGGGGGGGAGGAGGGGGTTCGTTTTAAAAACATACTGGGTTGTAAAGGTTCCTCTTCCCCACATCTTTGGCGCAGACCAAAAAGCGTTACCCCGGAAACAACTTTGTTTGCAAAAATGCTCTTGCTAAAAAAGCATGTTTTTGTCGTGCCACACGTTCGCGCCGTTCCTCACGACAATGCACTAAGAATAATAATACGTGCCTTTCAAATACTTGGCTTTCACTGAGCTTGAACCTCCTGCAGCGTGCATTTTGCACCATCGAATTCGATTTTCTCAGCAAGAAGAAATCACAATGACCACCAGCCTATAGTGTGATGACGTCACGTGCATACAATGTTAAACAGTTCAGCTTTCTGGTGAAATGTGATGTTCGCAACACTAGCAATAGATGTCCTAACTGTAAAGTTGTGCAGTATTTATAACAGTCTCGCGATGATATATGGCAGCCTAGAGAAATTTTTTGAGCGCATGACAATTCAAGCATAGTGTTGTAAAGTGAGGGCCCAAAACAAGTGCAGGTAAAACCGAATAAAACATCAGCCTCCCGAGGCAGTATCTAGCGAAGTTTCGAGCTCATGCAAGCTGATGAAATGTGATTTATACTAAGATTTTACGATTATTCGTCTGTCCTTTGCGCTATTTATGTAAAATTATGAATTTCATTGCGTGCATCTTTACGCATCTCTTTTGGCAGTAAGTCGTTCTGTAAGGGATTATTTAGAAAAATAACATTAATTATCTCTCTCTTTTTGAACATTTCGTGCATTTGACTTCCAATCTATCATGTGAGCACAGAGTCCTTTTTGGCATACAATGCAAGCCGATATTTCACACTGCCAATCAGCAAACAGAAAAACACTTTTACGCAGACTCCACAGCTCGTGTAGTTTCGAGTATCGTCCTTCCGCGTCGGTCTCAAGCGGTTATGTGAACTTTATAAAGTAAAATTTATTGATCATTATAAAAATATATTTGATTACTAACTGAATATTTGACAACATAAATAAAGGGCCGACCACCCTAAAGCAATGCCCCCCAAATTATCTGAAAGGTGTTCTGCCAATCTTTTCCGGCGTTTTTATCCTCGACAGGCACGTTGTAAGTGATACGGGACGGCGCCTACACACATTTCTGATTTTGAAGCTAATTTAAATAACTATGTGTTCCTCACACATATAACTTCTCAAACATATAGAAGTCTGTTATTGCCTCTTTTACGTGGTGAACATTACTTTTATGTGTCTGTGGGCTGGACAAAAACAAAGTAAACAGGGGCGCGCGGCGGAACTATGACGATTACGCACACAAACCGCCAGAAAGTGTCCAATTAAGTAGCTGCCATGTCGAGTAGAACGTGAAATACAACTTCGTTTTACTTAACAAAAAAGAATCTTGGAGGACGCTTAAGCTTCGCCTTTAAAAGTGGAACGCGATAGCGTTAACGGGCCTCGTTTGCATCGCATTCTCATTTGCCGCGCAAACGTGCCTCGCGTGGCCTAGTCAAAAGTGCCTGACTCGCAACCGAAGGATCGTGAGTTCGAATCCCGCCTAAAATTCTTAATTTTTTTTTCTTTAAGGAAAAGGAATTACTTTAAAAAGTGAAATCATTTGAGACATACGGCGACCTTTAATTCGCATTACATGTCATGTTTTAATCACCCTCATTCCACGTGTGATGTCACGTTTCACGTGAGCATTGTGGGTTGTTTGAAATTCTTGCGCGAGGGCATGTAGCTCTGACGTCATGACCCTATCGACCAATCAGGATTTTCCAGTCACGCCACCGACATCGGCTCTTCTGCGAGATGAGCTCCTTAACGCTATCGCGTTAAAATCATCAATTAGCAAGGGTGATGCTCATTTGCAAATTAAATTGACCGGCATCTTGTGAAGAACAAACCTCCACAGCCAGGCTATGCCAGCTTATCCTGTATAAGAAAATGTTCACTTGGGCAAGCGCTATTTTGGGCCAGATTCGATCTGAATGCGAAGGTGCGTATAGATTAGAGTGAACAATTGCGATTACTCCTTGATGCATGATTAGTCGCATGCATGCGGTGCTGAGTGCAAACAATGTTTGGTTAGAACAACAAGCATTTTGATTTCCGCTCGGTGTTTCTATAAAAATAGACTGAAAGGAATTATCCTAAACTTTTGTGACATTTTGAAAGTTTCATTGCTTTTAGCTCAGTTGTGTCGTCATCATATACATATATATTGTGAAGCGTATTTCGTAAACCATATTTCATGATATATATGGCCGCGAGGTGCTCATTTCATAATTTTATGTGATATAATTAATTCCTTAGTTCAAGGACACAATCACGATTTCACTTTTAATACTGCGACACAAAGTTGTACCAATCACGGGTATTTCAGGCGACCTACCACACTTCGCGACAACATTTTATACCGTGTAAATAGATCAGCTTGCATTTTAGAATTTTACTTAAACACGAAGAAAGGACAAGAAAATACAGTATAGTTCTAAATTTCAAGCTGATCTATTTACATGTATGTACCAACAAGCTCAACTCTTTACTCTTGTACTTAAACATTCTGATTCAGGTAAAATATATGTTACTGGAAAACAAAGGGATGTTGAGTCGTATGAACACGACGTAACGTACGTTAATGTAGATTTTCTTCTACTCTTGTGTCGAAATTAAATAACTGAATTTCATACTTCTGGTACCCAAAAAACAAAAGTAAATTGCAGGGACGATCGAAGAAACTATATAGTTAATCGTTTCACGGCGTAAATGGTGTATATTGCAAGAACAATGCGGAAAATATATTCTCAATTTAGCGGTTCAAACCGGTTCGAACCGGTTTGAACCGTTATTTTTTGCTCCCGGAACTGAACCGGAACTGAACCGAAAGCCGTGAACCCGAACCGGAACCGAACCGATAAAAATATCGGTTCGACACTCTTGGCATACAATGCTTCTTGTCAAGATCAAATCTGCCCACAGTAGAATAAACTGTACTACCTTTTACAATAACAAATTTCACACAATGTGGACTCCTCACTACACTGACCAATTACAACCCTCGGATGGCCTCTAGAATTAGATGCCAGCTTCTACACCAAAACCTGATGCCCACTTGACTCATTCTTGCCTCACTCAACAGGGCTCTGTATATTGGTTTACACAAAATGATCTAGGTAGAAGCTGATCAATGTGTTAGTTTCAAATATTCGACATAATGTTGTGTTTGAAGGCCTTACTTGTGGGTTTCTCTGTTCCCGACGAGCTCCCGGTCCCAGAGCTCGAACGCCCTGATGCGATACATGATTTGGAGGGCGGCGGGGTTGAGAATTGTTCCGAAGAAGTCACTGTGTTGGGTAATACAGATACTGCTGGCCTTGCAGGGTGACCTCCCCACCTCCATGCAGCAGATACATTCGCAGGCTGTCAACATCTAGTAGTGTTAAATATTGCATGAGTCATTAGCAGCACTATACACAAACTTGTATGTTTTTTCATCCTGTTTATTTCGCTTAACAACAAAGACAGTCAGTGGCCACTTCTAATCGTGTGAGTCCTCGATCAACGAGGTAGCAGTTACACTATTTTTGTCATGTCAATAAAAGAACTGCATGTTCATTACCAGTCCGCGTCGTCGAGGCGCGGCAAACTGTCAGGCGGCAGAGGCGGTGCGTTGACATCGTCGCTACCATCAAGTTGATTGATGGCAGCCACTCTTTGAGGCATGTCCACGTACAGTCGAAGCCTGAGTTGTTTGCAGCGATCCAGAAGTTGACGCTTCAGGCATGGGTTCTATCGGTCTCGCTGCCATCGTGATGCCGGTAAATTGCGCTATACCGCAGACGTGTGCCGCCACAACACTTAAGATGCACCGGAGGTCACAATATTCGGCCAAGCAGCCAAGCCAATCTAGTACAAAGGGGGATTGTCCAGCGAACTCGAAGTGCACACTATTTGGGTACAAATGCTATCATCATCCCACAGGGGTACAATTTCGATTTCACCCGCAAATCCAAAACTTCATATTGTAGCTAAATATTGGGAAAAAATTCCTATGAACATTGGTTTTGGGACTTGGCTGTCCAAAACAGGTAGGGACAAAATATTTTCCTAGGTTCAGTGTCTTTTTGATTACTCCAGAGTATAAAATAATATGTAATGTCCTAATGAAATCCAGAAAACATATGTTGTGAAACATCCTGATGATGCCCTTTGGCAAATGCGGCATTTGATTAAGTCAGAAACACAAATAATTCATGCTGTTGACCTCTTGGGTTTAGTTCTTAATTTTGCCAATAAGAGGCGCGGCAATAGGCAAAGTCGGGTCAAACATGGACAAAATTGGAGCTTGTTTGATGGAAGCCTTTGTCTTCTGACGAAAGATGCCGCCTTCTCCTTGCTCTGTCGTCTCAACGGACTTTGGATCCACCGCAAAGCTGACACTCAGCAGCATCTCCGGGAAGCAGAGGCGGGTCGACCATGCCCACCAGGTTGAACCTGTCTCCTCGAGATGGTCGGTCAACGAAGGTTTGCCGAGAATCTCTGCCCAGAACTGGAAAAGATGTTTGCCGACGATCGTAGGTGAAGGCTGCTGATGGCAAGCGTCGACTCCGGCATACCACCACGAAATGTCTTAGTTTCCTGCACAGGAGGCATGTAGCTTGAGACGCCGGGCAAAGCACCCGCTCATGACGATGCCGTCCACAGAAAAACCAGGTGCTGGCGGTCTTGCACAGACTATAGCCATGTTCTAGTCTAGTCTTAGTGTACTTTTATTAATGTTTTTAAGCTTAACTGGTTTGGCGCAAGTATGGCCATCGGAGCTCTTGCACCATAAAACCCGCAAACATCATCATCACCATCGGGAGAGCAGCCAAGCCAGTGGTCGCTTGGCGATACAATGAGGCCACAAGTGAACACTTCTACTTCCCTTGTTGCTTCATACTTCTGGTGTGCCTTGGGCTTGGACCGTTTACCGTACGCCGTTGCAGCGTTGCCGCGGAGTGATGGCTGTATTGTTGACCGCACCTTATTATCCCAATCGCCCTGCTTGTACATGTACAGGGTGCGCACAGGTCCTTGAAACCCTTGAAAACCCTTGAATTCAAAATTGGGTTTTCAAGGCTCTTGAAAATCCTGGATTTTTTCTAGACCTTGAAAACCCTTGAATTTGAAAATTTGGCTTGCAGGGCCCTTGAAAGCCCTGGATATTCTGGCTAGACCTTGGAAATTCGTGAATGGCTATTTATAATAACAAATGCAGGTATATATTGCACATTTTTGTTATGCTTATTGGTTTCGGTCTAAGTTATCTCAATTTGTTCAGGTTTAGCCGATGTTCATTGGATGGTTGGCCGCATTGGAGCAGATCCAAATCCAATCTGATCCGGGAATGCTTTGCGCACTGTTTACGCCATTAGCCTCGTGTTTTGTCGTCGGTCGTAGGAAAATGCCCGGCAATAGCAGGTTTCAAGGTGCGTGGCTTTGCAGAGATGAGTATAAGGACTGGATTGCGCCAGATACGACAAATCATCATCGTGTAAATGCAAGCCGTGCGGAAAAACCTTCGCTGTCGCCGCCATGGGCGAGTCGGCGTTGAAGAGTCATATGAAGAGCGCGAAACATGCCGGCATTCATGAAGATCGCAGCCAAGAGCTCTGTGCAAAATTACCTGGCTCCGGGCACAAGTGAACAATCCACTGTCCCGCCTCCACCGCAGTTGCCAAACCTTAACGCAGCTTGCAAGACGCACGAGTTGGTGACAAATGCCGAAGTGTTGTGGACTCTGAAGGTCGTCACATCCCGCTGTTCCTACCGGTCATCTTTACAATCGTGCAAGTTGTTCCAACAAATGTTCCCAGACAATGAGGTGGTAAAAGCGTTTTCTTGCGGAGAAAAGAAATGCGCCTATGCGACGTGTCATGGACCGAGACCTTTCTTTCTAACGGCCTTGCAGCGGGAAATCGAACAGTGTGAGCACTACGGTGTGCTTTTTGACGAGTTTTCGAGCGACTATATACATTGTCAAATCAAATAGCCTTAGGAAAACTGCAAAAAGTAAGGCCGAGGAGCTGCTTAGCATCAGCCAGCAAAAAGAGGAAAAGCTGCAGGAGCTCCCCAAAGTTACTGCAAGCGGTTTTGGAAATTATTTTTATTTCGGCTTCGTGCAATCCAAACAAGATTGCAAGATAGAATTTTTTTTTTTTTTTGCTTAGTGCCATAAAATTGATGTTTGCAATCTTTTGGCAACAATATTTTATTGAAATCTTCTACGTGCGGCATCGAGTTAGGTCCTTGAAAATACTCCCACAGGCCCTTGAAATTCCTTGAATATCCTTGAATATCTGTCTTTGAATCCTGTACGAACCCTGTTGTAGAATGGATAGCACGTTGTTCCTGCAATTAGGTGCTGCCGACAGCACATGTTTTGATTGTAAAAACCACAGTACAGTCGCCGACCGATTTTTCGGACCTCGTGGGGACGAGAAAAAAGTATGAATAATAGAACAGTCCGAAAAATAGGCAGATTACAAAAATGAACTTTATTACACTCACACTGGCTCAAAAACTCTCCCAGAGTGGCTTGCTTCATGGTGCGTTTGCGTCCGATTATGTCCGCTTGCACTTGCTCAGCGTCGTGCTCTCGCCGTACACATCCAACAGCAATGCTACAGCTTTCACGATGTCCACTGTCGATGGCTGCGGGCGGTCGGCATGGTGCGTCGTCCGAGTCCGACTTCGCTCTCGGAAGGTTGCGCGAGTACTTCCCGCACAATTTCATCGTCAGTTTGCTCCGCGCAGAGTTCAAGGTCGTTGTCAACTCCGGCAAAATCGCAGAACGTGGTTGCTGATGGAATGTCCATCCCATTATTGCGTAGGTCAGCGACCAGAGACTCACCGACAGCAATGTCCTCGGCGGTGCAATGGTCTGGGACGGGACCACCGCGCACGGAATCGTCGCTGGCACAAAAGCCCGCATGCTTAAAACAATTGGCGATTGTTGTTGGCTGAACTGCCCTCCAGGCATCCGCTAGCATGTTGGCCGCCGAAAGAACGTCCGCAGAGTACACCTTCTCGTTGTCAACGCACAGAAGAGAGCGGCTGAGCAGACGGGACCGGTAGAGCACTTTGAGGTTTCTGATGATCCCCTGGTCCATCGGCTGTAACACACTTGTTGTGTTCGGCGGCAAAAATTCACGCCGAATAGCTTGAAGGGCGTTCACTTTGCCGTGTGCTCCGCAGTTGTCGGCAAAAATATAACTCGTCGTCTCTGTAGCTCGAACTTGCGGTCTAGGCGGCGCAGGTAAACTTCAAACAAGGCCTGCGTAATCCAAGCCTTCTTGTTGCACGAATACCAGACCGGAAGTTTGCTCACGTCCTTAAAAGATATCGGGTCCTGGGACTTGCCGATGATGAACAACGGCAACTGTTTGGTTCCAACGGAAATCTTCTTGGTGCCCTTAAAACATCTAGGGTTCTCCGACTTCCCAATGATGAGAAGTGGCAACTTCTCGTCACCGACTGCGTTGGCCCCTACCATAACTGTAATTCTTTCTTTGCTATGCTTGCCCCTGAGCAGGTGTCGCCGGAGAAACACAGCGTACGGTCCGGCAGCATTTTGTAGAAGACCCCTGTCTCATCGCAGTTGAAGATATCTTGAGGTGCATACTCTTTCAACAACGCTCTCAGCTTATCGGAGCGGTAGTCGGCGACTGTGGCAGGATTAACGGCTCCACTTTCCCCGCATACTTTCTTGAATGAGACCCCATGTCTCTTCTTGAAACCGCGGAGCCATCCGTCTGTGAACTTGAAGTTCTCCACATTCATCCTCAATGCAAAGGTCTCCGCTTTCTGTTTTAACGTGTCACCCGAATCTGGAATATTCTTTGTGCGCACTCCTCTCAGCCACAGTTGTAGAGCCTCTTCCAGTTCCGGATGCTCTCCTTTTCTGTCATTTTTCTGTTCCTTGCCGTGAGAGCCTTCAAAAGCGGTCAAAATCTTGGACTTATTCTTGATGTACCCAGAAAGCGTCTGCTTCGTCAACTTGAATTCCTTCGCAGCATCGGCTTGCGTACGTCCGTTCTCGACGAGTTTGATGATCGCCGCTTTCTTCGTAGCGTCATGGTAGCATATTTCCCACGCTTCTTCGAAACATTCGGCGGCGTTGGATGAAGGGGTTGTGCCATGGCACTCGAAGTCTCCAAACCACGTAGCGCGAAAGACACAGAAGTTCTCTGCGAAGTTCTCTGCACACGAAAACTGACAACCGCACCGACCGCACCACCGCGGACGTGAGAAATGGCGGGGAAGAAAGAGAACTGAGAGAACGCTGTTTCGCAAGGGTTCAAATGCTACAAGTAGTAGTAATGATGATGATGATAGCCTTATTGCAACGGGTGGTATCTTGCGCCACCAATCAACAAAGCAAAAAGTGTTGATGATGATGGCGACTTGACTTAGCAGCGGCCAAGTGGCTACTACTGCTACTAAGCGCTGCCAATCCAAGCCAACTTAGAATTCAAAATGGCGCTCGCTCGGGGATTTTTTCCGGTAGCGCTGCCTAATGTGTACGAATAATCGAACTTTCGGACGTCAGATGGTACGAAAAATTGGTTGTCAATATGCACTATTTCTACCATGAAGGTCAGGGTTCCTTGCTTAGGTACGAAATATCAAACAAGTCCGAATTATCGGCGTCCGAAAAATCGGTCGGCGACTGTACATACCAATGAAAAGTATGCCTTTCTTGCCAGTTAAATAACAACCAGCACCAGTCAAAAACACTGGGCAGGTGTACGAACTCATTCATGATTTGTGGCAGATCATACTGAATAAGAATTATGTTTCCTAAATTAAGTCACCAGCATGCTGGTAGTAGTCAAGGTACTAAAGCAGCGGAGAACTCTTAAAACATGCGATGGCACAGCACATCTTTCAACTAGTGACAAATATTCCCAAACTTCAATGTTTGTTTCTCCTTAGAAAACGTGCTTGTGTCTCTCTTGTTCTGTATGTTGAATCTTAGCTCCCTGGATATACTTCCAGGGTTCGTACAGCCCTTTAAAATCCTTGAATACCTGGGATTTCGTTAAAAGCCTTTAAGGGCCCTTAAGTATCCTTGAAAGTTGAAAGGATCCTTTTATTCCTTGAAAATCCTCCAACAAATGCGTAAATGTGTAAATCCAATCCATGGCGTCCCATATCATCGACATTTTTTTCTTTGTGTTGAGTGTGTTGAGGATCATCTTGGTGAGCGTCCTGTGACGTAAATATTGCTAAAAAAATTATTTTTTCGTGGAACATTTGTTTTGTGACATGCTTGTTCCAATTAGGCTGTTTAAAAAAACACTTTTTTTTCTTTGCAGTTACCCTTTAAGGTGTGAAGACCTTGAGTCACTTATTGCTCAACTCCCCCATCCATTCATTATTCTTAGCTATTTTAATGCACACAATCCTTTATGGGGCGGTACTAGATGCGATACTCATGGAGCAGTCGTCGAACGGTTTATTTTGTGTACAAATTTGTGTCTGTTTAACGAAAAGAAACCTACAATTCCAGCAGAATCGAAAAAGCAACTGCTGACTTTGTCTGTTCACGCACACAATTTTCTTCTAAACTAACACAAACCAGCTTTGTATATAAATAAAAGAAAAGATAGCTTTTTTTTTGTGCATTTGTTTCTCTATGCTTTGTCCACTTTGGGAATCAGAAATTCCACTCTAAGACTGACTTGGGAGATGAGTCATTCATATTGCCTGCCTGCCCCATGCAGTTCACTGCGGCCCTGCACCTACTCCCCTTAACTACTCAAGGCCTAGGTCAACTCATAATAGTGGTAGTACCTTTATTTTTTTCTAACGAAAACAATGTTGAAAAGATGACAAGAGAAAAAACTGTGAAAAGCAGCTTGACAAGCCCCAGGCCAACTAAACCAGCAGTCGTGTTGCAGGCACAAAAAGAAATTATACAAAAATGAAACATGACATGTGCACTACATGTATAAAAAACAAATTACAAAAGAGGACTAATGCTGTACAAGATAATGAGCATATTGATGCAATTCACACAACAGTGAAAGCACATACGGAAAATTAGAGCCTCACTGAATTAAATGCAAAAGAAAACATCAACAGATTTTAGCGCTTATCGCGGACAATTTGGTTAGAAATAAACATTAGAAATAAACATTTCCTGTAAGATGCTCCGTGATATATTGGTAAGTTCAACTCCCTGCCTACTAAGCTAGTTAAGGGTAGTCGGCAAAGTATATTCTAAATTTTGGTGGCCGTAATTTGTTCTAAAAGGTACTTCCTAAGGTTCTTTAATTCGTGTCGGGTGTCTATAAATTTTATGTGTTAACTTCGCTAAGGTTTTAAGGAGATGCTAGGGTAAGTTTGTTTCTATTTTATAGCTTGCACAAAACTAAACACCTTCCTCACTACAATTAAACTAAAATAAACCCCACTTGTTTTTCATGACTTGAAGAGCAGAGTCAGCGGTTTTGATGCGTTCTAACACACTAGACAGTTTCAAGTTTGCATCACTCAGCAGGCGATTACTACTCTCCACCTTGTCTATGTCTTTGGCTACCACGCCCTCGCTCATAAGTTATTGTGCACTTACTAGCAGTGCCCTGAGAGAAGAGAGACGGGCACTGGAGACCAGGCTTTTCATCCATGTGCCGCTTTCTCTCACAGTCTTCAGTTGTGGCTTCTCACGTTTTCGCTCGAGGGATGCTGATGTTTCTGCGTTTTCTAATTGGTCTCGATAAGCCTTGTATGAGCTATACACATTCCTGAGAAGATCTTTAGTCAGCGGTACTTTTGTAGCGTCCGCAGGCTTGAGATGCTTTCTATCGACAACGAGCTTTGATGCTGTACTGCGTGTTTGTTTTCGCCGACTTTGATGCTGTACTGCGTGTTTGTTTTTGCCGAATCCCCTTTCGCAATCAGCATTGCTGTGCGGAAAGGTAAGAACAGCCTTGACGAGCTTTCTGAATTTCAGATACTTAGGCTCACACATCGACACCTTAACTCTTTCAGGCACTAGTTTATTAAGCAGAAAAATTGAATTTTATTGAATAAACAGTGAACTATAGACAAAAAACTCCCTTCTAGTAGAAAAAAATTAAAACCATGTAGATCAATGGAACTATATCGGGTGGTCAGTCAAGGTAACCACCATGCTCGATTAGCATCCAAAATCACTTTTTGTAAAAATTTGTAAAGCAATTCTTTTCTTTTCTATGGAAGGGGGGACGCTGCAGGTTTCACGCATGTATGTTGTTCTTGTGGGTTGTGCTTTTGTGCTGCAATTCGCACACCTCCGTGACATGCATTTTTTATGCTGGTGCTTGGACTCAGTAACACGGATGATTGGGGCTATGTAGGGCTTTGGCTTTTTCAGTTGGACAGTCTGGTGGGCTGATGACTTTCGCATAGAGCTGGAGCCAACTTGTGCTTCTGCAGTCAATGATGCAATGACACTTCTGCGGAAGTCCTTGAGGGTCATCTTTTCAGAATCTTCAAATGAAATTCATATTGTGGTTGTAGTCTTGCAAGGCTGCAGGGCACGAAACCCTGGTGTCCGTTCCATCCTTGTTCTTTCTGTCGACTTCAACTTCATCTGCTGGGTCATGGAAGTTCGACAAGAGATGAACAGTTCTCTTTTCCTTCCACTTGAAGCAGCACATGCTTTCATCACTCACCGAATGGTGTATGTCCCCTCTAGTCATTAATTTGTCTGCTTGTAATTTCGGCAAGTGTCTTCGGTTTGAGTTTACTGTTCCACATGCGTAGATGTCTGCATCTCTCAAGTCCTTCATAAGGTTGTAGCTGGTAAAATAGTTGTCCAAAAACACCCAGTGGTGCTCATCAGCGATGTCTTGGCACATGTTCTTTACCACCAGTGGTCTATTGGCTGATTAATCCAGTTCAATCTACGCTCGCACATCGCCCGGGTACACCCTGTAGCATTAAAATGTGTTGTCAACATATCTGCAGTAAAATTTAACAGGAAACTGGATGTCGCCTAATACCTTCTCCTCAGTGTGCTCCATCAGAAGATTAGCAACAGTGACAGAGGCTGGGCTTCCATCGGGCACCCATTCACAAAGCAAAATAATATTATCGACATAGAAAGATGTGTGGGCTGAGAGGGTTTTGTCATCAAGTAAGCTCTGACGTGCGACGTCAACGTTAAGGTCGTCAGGAACATTTGAGAAGAAGAAAATGGCTTCAGAGGAAACCACACTTTCATGCAGGAAAAGAGTTAGGGCGCGGACCGACTGGACGAACTTCTGAGAATTCTGTAGACATTAATTATTGTTGCCTGTCAGGGGTGGTAGCTACTCTACCAGATATTTTGACAAGTCATGTGTCGGGGAGACTATGAACGATACAATGGGGCGTATGGGGCATTCTGGCTTTTGCACCTTTGGGAGGCTGTACTAATCTGGGTGTTTAGCCATCCGAAGAGTACAGGCGGTGGTAGAGAGGATCACTGAGCCTACCTCCTTTCGGAGCTCTCGGAAGTGATCAACTAGCGACCATTCAGTTTTAGCGTTTGGGTCAGTCGATCATATGTATGAAGCATTATTCATACAATCTAAATACGAATCGGTTTGTAAATCTCACAATTTTCAGCTTTTTCCGAGAGAAATAAATCTAACATGATCTACCCGAATTCAATCCAAGCACAAGACATCTGCGGGGCGTACTGTTACACTCATCTCTACTATCGTAGAGGCATGTATGGCAGTTAGTAAGGGTTGTCCCCACCCGATACATTTTCCCAACATCTTGCAAGAACAGCTTCTGATTCTTTTGAAACCTAGAAATGCAAACTCTGCTACCATTTTGCCGAACCCCCACTCGACAGCTTGTTGCACAGTGCCACTGTTGATGAGCACTTGCTGTTGAGTGATGCTGGCACCTGCATAAGCCCTCATGAGAAGCCGCCTTAACGAGTACGCAGGGTCGCCATAGATGATGCAATAGTGGCCCCGCAGGAGCTTTTCCAGCTTCTTGTAGAGGCCACTCTCGCTTACAATGCCTGCAAAAAACAGAAACAAGGAAGCACTGTACTTTTGTCCGCGTTTAAAAACAAAAGTTGCATGGTATTGATATGCCAGTGTGCTTATGTTGCATACTCCAATGCAGCAATGCAGTGCAATGCAGTTTTTTTGTCCTCTTCCCGCTGGCCACGCTGGCCACCATGCCCTTGACCTTCCACTTTATCGACGCACGTCGTCTGCGTTGTCTGCTCCTGCCCTGTCGATGGTGTCGGTCCCAACCTCTTCAGCCCCAGTGCAACCGCATAGTCCACCAGATTTGGTGGCATATGGCGGCCTCGGCCCTCGGCACTCCGTTATGACATGTACAGCCGGCTCCTCCTGCTGGTCGCATAGCTGGCACGTATCGTCCATCCCCGGTGTGTACTTGGACCTCAGGTGGCATGTCCTCAACACCACTTATTGCCTCGCACAGCAGCCCACTGCCCCTCGAGTTGTCAACGAATTCCTTGCGTACAATGCTCTTCTTCTCTGCACCGTAGACGGCGAGGGACGGCTGTGTGCCGACCACGGCGACCCATTTGGTCGTTTCTGTGTCCTTCATGCGTTCCTGGACCCGTTTCGCTGTCCCCGGAGATTCGACCTCGTTCAGCATCACCCGTGGCATGTCGTATCGCTCCGTGAACTGGTTCACTCTCTTTACCCTCTGGGTGTTGATGCTTCGAAGCTGGATGTACTTGAACACCTGGCATAGCCCATTGTTGTTCCGGCGAAGTGCATAGACACCGCTCGAAAGTCAGTTTGCTGCTGGCCTCACGGGCTTCAAAGCAGGAACAGCCCATGTCGCCCTGGACATACCGTATTTGCACGAATGTAGGTTGACCCATTTTTTCAAGTTTTGAAAATCTGAAGGGGGGAGTCGACTTACAATTGAACCAAAGCATTCCACCGCTGATAAAACCGAAACAATCACAACTTCAAGATTACCTCTGCTTGTTACAAGTTCAGCCGCCTGTACCTATTGCATTGCACTATTCTTTGCACACATTTTACAAATCCTTTTTTTTCTATTAGCGCGAACGAGTATTATTCATTGCGATTCGCAAATTAACCCGAATGTGCAGCGTTGAACAGCGCGCGGCGCGCACGACTTCCAGGGGTGGCGGCACTTCTTGTAAGAGCCACTCCGGAGGACTCTGGAACAGCCTGACAACTCACTCCCCGCGGCCTCTTTTTGCAGTTTTTCGCCCGGTGCACGTCGTTTGATCGAATGTCAAAGTCATGCTGGAGCGCTGCCTTTTTTTTTTTTTTTGTCTTTACACGCGTGATACGGGCAGTTTAGGTTTTCGGTGCACGTTTATGGCCATTCTTCACCCAGAAGCAACCAACAACTGCGCTGTTGGACGCAAGTTCGACCTGTCGGAGCAGGTGACGCTCCAGTGGAGTCTGCAGTGGCGTGGAATCTTAAACTGTGACCGCAAACGAAGAGGCTTCCACAGGCCAAAGTCTGGATAGGTGGGAATGCCTTCCGGAGTTGGAGGTCAGGCTTGCAACATACGCCGCAAAAGTGCGCAATCAGTCCCTACCCGTGACGTGCAACGCGATCGCCGAGCAAGCGCGGAAGATGCGGTTGATGCTGTCATTTGCAAAGTGCGAGACTTCGTTGGACAACGCCGACGACGTGCTTCGAGAACGTAGCAGTGATGACGACGGGACTGACATCACCAGTGCAGACGAGTTGTAGTCTAGTCTAGTCGCGGACGGAGTGAGAACGACAGGGAGCAGCTTCAGTTGTCCCGCCTCCAGTGTGAACTTCCTAGTTCCGATAGTGCCTGGACACCTCATGCACCTCGCGTGTGCATGCTCAGCTAAAGGCTAAAGCAAGCCAGAAGGCTTGCTTTAGCCTTCTGCATCGATCGCGTGTTGGAGGCTGGGCTTTCGAAACAGATACTTTGCCGTTCTCACGTATTCGCAATAAAATGCCCATCTAAGGATTTTTTTTTTTTTTTGCCGATGTGCAATTTGGGGGTGTCTGCTTACAATCGAGTTCACTTACAATCGTGTAAATACGGTACTCCCTGGTGGTGTTCAGGTGTGTTCCCAGCACCAGGCGGCCCACCTCTCGCTGCCTCACTTCCAGATGTTCTTGTGTACGTGCCGACAGGCACAGTACGACATTGGCAAAGGTCAGGCCCGGCACCGCCACCATTTTCCAGAGTGCCCTCACCGTCTCGTACCGGCTGAAACTCCACATTCCCCTGTATCCCAGTTAGCGTCCTTGTGTTTGTTCGCTGTGGTCCGCAACTCGGCTTCATGTTGTTCGAGGTACTTTAGTTCCGACTGCAGCTTCACTCCCAGGTACTTATTTTCGGTCTTCCACTCTACCTCTTGGTCCTGAATGTTCACACTCTGCGACAGCTGTGTAGGGGCATCCTCTGTTTCCTGGGTGTCCCATTGCTCCACCCCTGCCCCAGGGACTCCAGACTTACTGGGGTTCAACATTAGCCCCAGGGTGGTTCCCTCTTCTTTACAGGTGTCCAGCGATTTCTAAAGCTCCTCCAGGGACTCTGCCATAAGCACCACATCATCTGCATATATCAAGGCAGGGATCCTCTTGTCTACTTGCCTCCCCTTTTCACCATAGCACATCTTGAAACCTAAGCGACTGTCCTCCAGTGCTCTCTCTCCTGCCTTGCATTATACAACATGAACAGAAGTGGTGAAAGTGGGCACCCCTGTCTCAGTCCCCTTGTGACCTTTATGGGCTCGGTGAATTCCGCCCCCACTGAACCACAACACTGTTGTCTCTGTATACTATCTCTTGGAGTAGGTCCCTCTATTCCACAGGCATTCCCAACTTTTCCAATACCGTCCATAGGAGCGAATGGTTCGCAGAGTCGTACGCCTTGGAAATGTCCAAGAAGCCAAGGTATAGGGGCCTCTGCTCATGGTTGGCGATCTCCATGGCTTGTGTCATCACAAACAAGTTGTCCTCCAGCCTCCTTCCCTTGCAGAATCCTCCTTCCCTTGTGGAATCCTATGTGTGAGCGAAGCCAAAGTTGCCTGCATGAGAATGCAGCCTGAACGACGCCTGTACTGCACGAGCGAGCATGCAAGGCAAGGATGCACAAAGCTTTGGGTTCGTGCTTGTAGCTTCAGCATCGCTCACACGTGCGGTGAAACAAAGTATAGTTACACTTGCTGCACGCAATCTCCTTGTATGTAGAAAAGACAAAATAAATAGCTAAAATAGGCTAACAAATAATGTGCACAACCTTCCATTTGGTTTCAATATTTGTTTAAAAAATAATTACTGCTGCTGATGTCGGGATGTGCACCACTTACAACTTTTGCGTGCACTTTTATACTTGGAAATTTAGCAAAATGTATTACAATGGGCTCTATTGGAGATAATATCCAGTAAAGGTCATTTCCAGGCAATCAGGTTCAGATGTCTTATTAGATGACCCTTCCATACTTGTAACCTCTTTTTTTTTCCTAAAAGTCTCTAGTAAATTATTTCTTTTTTTAGACAGTTTTTTTTTCTTTTTGTCTGCTTTGAATTTTTCGAAATCAGCATCTCGAGCACATTATTTTGCAGAGGTAGGAAAAGCCTGGAATAAATGTCAGTTCATATCTCTGCAAAACTTTGTTAATTTTAATATTCTGCAAGACCAGCTGCATTTTTTAGATTACATGTTTTCACTCCATTGCTAGTGCCCCTACACACTGTGATGTTAATCTAGCTGAGATCATCCATTCATTTGTAGACAATTTGATTACAGAGCGACAGTAGCCGGGTTTTTTGTTGCAGTTATGCTCAGTTGCACCTACGTATGTATGTATGCGGCATGAAATGCATGTTCCCTCACCTTTAGAAGTGGCATATCTCCTTATATTCGTTGGTTACCTGGAGCTGTCCCCACTGGTACAGTATCTCCAGCCTCGGCAGAAGCTGAGAAAAGTAGAACCTATGAAGGCATGCCGTCCATGTCCGCATTGAGACTCTACACATAAAAAAAAATCCTGCCGACCTGCACAAAACAATTGAAATTGCACTTGACTATGGAATTTTCATTGCCCATTCTGTGTGATGAAGTACGTCCATCTTTCTCATTGTGTCGCTCGTCGTAGGTTCCACCCTTGGCTAGCAGTTTACAGTCATTTGTGTTTGGGCACTTGATATCCAGGAGTACCTGTTACACAGTGCCGTCTGGCATTGCCGAAAGCCACGAAAAGTTCTTAGACACAAACATGCCACACCTCGTGACAGTCATCCCATAGTCTCTAACAAGCTGCGCTCGTGCCACTGGCTTGTGGAGTTGTCCGTGCCCTGTGGCGGCATTGCCGGTGAACATTGGGCACACCATACTAGCTGCGCTCTTCTCACGGGGTTGTTGACTTTTTTGGTACTTTGTGCACATTCGATGCGGTTAGCCGAAGCCGCCGTGCCACAAACCAGGTTGGCGTCTGCTGACTTCTCGTAGCCTCCTCGAGGGCTGTAGCAGCTGTTGAGGTCATGGCAACGTGGTCTGCATAGAACCTGGTGCACGGCTCGCAGCTTGAAGGCAGGTCACCCGTGGCAAGGTGGCTACCGTGGCACGGAGTAGTGGCATCATTGGTTGTGACTGGCTTCTTCACGTTTTGGGGCATTGAACGTGTCGCACAGCAGGGTTCCTGGGAGAAATAATGCAATCTTTGTACAAATGGTTAAGGTTACGAAGGATGGAAGCAGCTGTTTTGAAGATATAATTTAATGTCTGGTTTACAAAACTACTGAAGAGGAACTGGTAGACAGCCGAGTGTAAAAAGACTGCCATTGACTCAATGACAAGCCTTAAACTAATCTCTGCATTCTCATTTAAATTCTATTATTTAATGAGCTGGCAATGTATTATTTCACGCCACACTTTATTCATGTCTCCCAGTCAGTCTCTTCAGATTAGTTTCTTTGTACTCTAATTTTGATGAATGTTTCTTTGTTATTACAGGAGTGTATTTTAAATGCATGTGTTCCGATTTGTATGTTTCACCTCACGAGGACTATGGTGTGGCACGGATGCTTTTATTGTGTACCATTGTTTGGGTGAGACAGTATGTCATCATTACTGAATTGAATCGTCATGCGTAAATAAATAATAGCAAATAATACTGTTTAGTTGTCTTGTTTTTCTATAAATGAACTGATATAGGGATGCAGTCAATGATTTGCTTTGTTCATTGGCTTTTTTATTTTTGGGTAAGACAGTATGTAATCATTACTGAATTTAATCATCATGCAAAAATGAATAATATCATATAGTACTATCTACTTGTCTTGTTTTTGTATCAATTAACTAGTACTGGGATGCAGTCAATGATTTACTTTGTGCAATGGCTTTTTTTAGCCTTCAGCATTATGGGTTTGACATTTGTGCAGGACTAATGACAAACAAGTGTACATTCCAGTTAGTCACTGCAAATCTGTTATCAGACTAGATCTTCAGCGTGGCTTCCATGCCTTTGACTTAGAGTAATAGGTACAACAAGAATTATCTTTCGAGACAATCCCTGCACAATCCGTCGAGGTCCTTGCCGTCGGCATCTAAGTTGAGCACACACTCTAGTGAATCATAGAGTGACTTCCACCGCATTGCTACAAGCCTAAGAATGCCCTCCTTCAAAATCGCTGGATAGTCTCGGCAGCGACCGTTGACTCGTCCTTGTTTATTCCACAAGGCACGACATGTGCGCATTGCGGACAGGAGAGGTCTTGCAAAGAGTTCATGGCGCTCCGCCTCTCCACCGTCGGACGTCGCCGCCAAGTTGAGTGTGCGCGGATCATCGATGGTGAGGGGGAAGACGGGCCTCTCCTTGCCCACGTCGAGCAGCAGTGCTACCTCTACGAGTTCCAAGCATTCCCCTTCCTCTTACGAGGGCTCAGCGTCTTCAGGGTGCACAGGCTCGCAAATACCCTGTGTTAGAAATGGCTAATTAATAATCAACTAAAGAAATTTAGCCAGTACGCCATGCTCAAAGTCGAACTGCATTCGCGCTGGCTGGGCTCTCAAATTACAACCGCTTGGCGAATGAGGTTAGACAGCCAGTGTGTATTCAGCTTCGGTGTTGATATTGAAGGGGGGGGGATAAAATGAAGCATGCAAGACACTATTACTTTGTATTGTAATTATTACCTGAAGGCCTTTACAAAGTTTGACCCATTGTCTGTTACGACCTTTGTGACTTTTCTTTGAAGCGCGTAGTCCTTGAACATCTCCAGGAGGACGTTTGTGGTCTTATCGATACGTCACACTGCCTGTCATTCTTTGGCAGGGCAGTACAGCTGAGTATCTCTTCAGAGAGACTGGTTCAAGCCAAGAAACTGTCGCTGCCAAAGAGCAACTGTGGAGGAAACATTTTTATGATTTTAATGGAATGAACGATAAAGAAGCAATTTTTTACTTTGTGGGTCGCTCCTAATCGACACCCTATCGGGACGTTCCTCGCTCAGCTCCCCAAGAAGTCACTCACACAGTGTGCGCTTTTAGAACAGTTTACTTGAACTCGCGCGTCGGTGGTGAGCGTCCTGTTCTCGTTGTCGTCCTCGTCGTCGTCATCGCACACACTGTCCGGTCCGCAGGTTAAGCAAAACCCCCCTTGTCCCGCTTCCCCTTTATATCCTCGCCCCCACCGATCACGTGCCCACCATGACCCGTCCACGTGCACACGCATGCCCTTGCCACGGTCGCCGCACGATCCCCGAGCGGGGAATACACGCCGTATGGTGACGCTCCCCCGTCCAAGGATCCAGGTGAGCAGGAAATGGGCTGTTCGGCCCTGGCAGGGCGGCGAGAAGAAGGGGCGAGGGAAATGCGGGAAGACGGGACTCCAGGGTGGGGCAGCCGGACGGATCCCCACACCTCCCTTCCTCAAGGCTTGGACTCCGGGACGACTGAGTCGGCGAAGGGCAGACGGTCCCCAGCTAGGAACTCCTCCAACTCCGCCATAACAGTGTCCTCGGCGGGCGAGAGGTGGCAACGGGGCGGCGAGGGGCTCGGCCGAGCAGGGAGTGGTACCAGCGGGGGGTTGGCAGCGGGTTTGAGGCGGCGGTCGCAATGGTGGGCCAGCGGCAGTGGCTGCAGGGTGGCCCCCTCCTCAGGAAGCTCCCGGGCCGCCGGGGCCAGGAGGTCAGGGTGGTCCCTCTGGAGTAGCCGCAGCGCTGCCTCAATGAACATAGGGGGGCCCACCGCCCTGAGCAGCTCCTGGTGGCACGGGCTGGCCTCGTGCGTCTGACGGTGCACCACCGGCACGCGGCATAGCCAGCAGGAATCCTGCAGGTCTGGGGCCAACTCGAAGGAGTGCAGCGGGTGCTCCAGGAAGGGCGGCGGGACCTCGACACCGGGTGTGTTGTGGACCGGCTCTCGGCTGGTCCCGCCAACATTGGCAAGACACGAAATGGAGGTCCCGCCGCCCGTCCCACGTCATCCAGGTCGCTACGGTGTGGCATGGCCGCCGGCTCCAGGTCCGTCCCCCTGCGGTTACTGTCCCTCTCCGCTCCTGGAAGGATTCCCCCGTGCAGGGCGAGGAGGCCTGCTCGTGCCTGGTCCTCCCCACGCAGGCGGGCCCGACCCACTCTGCGGTGTGACAGCGCGGTAGCTCGCGGGAACCCGCGGAGCCCGCCTGGTGCTGTCCAGCCCCACGTTGGGCGCTAGATTATGTGGGTCGCTGCCCAATCACCGCCCGATCGGGACATGCCTCGCTCGCTCCCCAAGAAGTCACTCACATAGTGTGCGCTTTTGAAAACAGTTTATTTGAACTCGTGCGTCGGTGGTGAGCATCCTGTCCTCGTCGTAGTCGTCGTCGCACACACTGTCCAGTCCGCAGGTTAAGCAAAGACCCCCTTGTCTCCCATCCCGTTTCACAGCGCTAAATTGGCAGTCGTGTGAAATCGGAGAGTCGCACAAACACAGTGCATACTAGGTTAAACTGCAGTAATAAGTGGTATCATATACTCCTGGAAGAAGAAAACCGCCCTCTCAATCACATCTCTGAAAAATGCTTCATCAAAAGGCACAGAAAAAGTATGTGCGTGTGCTCGTCTTGATAGACAAAGAAGTCTGTGCTTTGAACTTGAGCAATGCCCATTTGCACTTGCACCTGGCAATAATATCTGCTTGTCTTAAGCATATGATTCTCACTGTTCTTCATCGTCTCTCTGCTCTTGAAACCTTGCATGCCATTTGTTTACTTTACCAATCAATCGACGTTCTCAACAGTTGCAAGTGACGATCTTGTCAGGACTTTCCCCAGCACATGGCTTCGATTCCATTATCAGAAGTCCGCTGTCTTAGATTGTGAGGTTAGCATGGGTTGATTTCTGCGAGTACTTCCTCTTGGTAGTGCTTTCTGTCTTGCGACCCTCTTGCCATTGCAGCAGACTGAAAGGTCGACCCTCGCATGAGGACCTCGAACAAGGGACGCAGATCATGAAGACCCATTTTTGTCCTCAAGGTCTTCACCCTTATGTACACGTTGTAGGTCACATCCTACAACGGGTTGCAGATCAGACCGGTCCTGTATTCCATCCATAGTGGCGACTTAGCTTGTTGAATGGTAAGTGTGGCGATCTCTTCCACGACAGCCTTTGAGAACATTTCTTGGAGGACTTCGTTGAAGCCCTCATCAGATGCTTGATCATCTCTGCTCATCATTCTTAATGCTTCGGTTAGTGTCGCTGGCCTCTGTGGTGATGGTGGCGACTCCTCTGGCTCGTTGCATTGAAACACTACAAGACAAAATCATGACCCAACTTTATCAGTCTGAGCTTCTCACACAGATTCGTCATTGTCAAGCAGTAGCATACATCCCACTTGAGAGAGGGTTGCATTGTCGATCCCTATTTTGAATATTTCAGCATAATTACTTTATATACATTTCAACAAGATTTATTGAGTCCCCATGTGCACATGGGGACTCGATAACAGTGCTGTTATGCATGTGCAGTACATAACAGTGCTGCACATGCAGCACATAACAGTTTATGGTTTTCACCAATGAGGCTCGACCATCGGTGAAAGGAAACAAGCAAGCTTGATTGCTGGTCCTTCAAATTAAAGCATATCTATGTGTGGCAGTAAATTTATTGCATACCTTCAGGGCCAACGTTTCCTAATATTAGGCTTTCCCATGTCCTTTCCCTTATAGATAAAGCACCTGGGCCTCTACTGGTATATAGTGGCTTACCTGGCACCAGCACCATAACTGAAGATCTTGGGTGAAAATTATTACTTTACAATTTTTGAGATAAGCAATACAAAGGAAGTCCCATTCTGCGTCAGGAAAAAGACAAAAAATTGTGGCATTCTTGTGAAGAAGCAAACACGACGAGGACAGGAGATTCGACGATGACCGAATAGGACGGGTGGGCTTGGCTGTGACCTGGAGAAGCATCAGTGACTCTCGGCAACAAGCTGAAGAGCAACAAGGAACCTCCTGTACCTACCCATTTCCGGCAGTGGCCCAAACAGACATTGGAAGGAACCTCTGTACCCACCTACTCTCGGCAATGATCCGAGGCAACCCAAAGCATGACAACGGGTCCCTCCCCTCACATAATGAGAAGGACGCACATCCATTAATATAGGTTAACTTCTGCTGAAACATATTCACTGAATTGGTCGCTTGAACGATGAATGTGAGAGTTCACCCACATCTTGTAAATATGTAAATACTTGAGTGCTGATATGTCATACTTTATTAATATACATTTATTTACTCTTCCAACCACATGCATACTTTTCCTTCGCTCTGGTGGTTGGCCAGAGTAAATGTATATTAATAAAATATGACGTATCACCGCTCAAGTACTATTTACATATCTACTAGACATGGGTAAACTCTCATATCCATCGTCCAGATGACTACTTCAGCGAAGATGTTTCAGCCGAAGTTAATCTATGCTGCTAGAGTTTTGTCCTTATGACTATGTGATGGGACTTTTGCCGTAGTTCAGGTTGCCTCGGGTCGTTGCCGAGAATAGGTTGGTACAGAGGCTCCCTCCCAGTGTCGGTTTTGGCCACTGCTGAGAGTCACTGAAGCTTCTCCGGGTCACAGCCGAGTCTACCCGTCCTATTGGTCATCACCGAATCCCTGTTCTCGTATTTTTCGCTTCTTCACGAGCACACCGCACTTCTTTTTCTTTTTTTTTCTGACAGCGGGACGTGACAGAAGTACTTGCCCATTATTCAAAATAATTCAAGTTAATCTATACTGCAGACAACACTATGAGGAACCCATATTGGTGATGTTTTTTTTTTCAACAGATTCAAAATGTCTTTATAGAGTAGATCAGAACTGGCAATGACGCAACTGTTCCTTCAAGCTGTCAATCAGTATGTGACACCTGGCAGGTGTTCTTTAAGCTGAAATGTAGACTGCAGTAGAATTACATATTTCTTTCATTACAGGTGATTTCTAAAAGTTACAGGCACAACACTAAGAATCAAAGTGATTTGTGAACTAACCATGTACGGGGATTTCCTCGCGGTGACATTGAGCAGCAGAGCGATATGGGAGCCCCTGCAGTAGCTTGCCCAGGACGTCTTCCTCCAGACTTGCGACACTCGCCATCTTGATCTAGAATATCGAATAAGCAAGCGCATTAGCACAGGAATGAGTTTACTGCCAGGCAAGCACTGTCCAGTTTAGCTGGTGGTGCACGGATTTGCTAATACCTATACCATGGCCCCATAAATGGAGTTTTTCTATCAACAGGAAATGTCACTGGACATACAAAAGAGAGCAGTTGTTTGTTACATGAAGGAAAACACGAAAGCGCCAAATTCAGTAACCAGACTCACTATTGGCCCGCGATATTCGCCACAAGCCACTCGTGCTATTTCCAGTCACAGCATCCATGGCAGGCACTTATCACGGCGGCCGCTGAAGTGTTGCAGAATATGTTGCAGAATAGCGGAAGGGCACACGTGCCTGTAAGCAGTCAGAGAGGCATGCGCGCTATACCGGGTCGTCTGCTAAAGACGCCAGCCCTCTCGTCGTATGCCCGTCCGTTGGCGGCAGTTGGCGTCGCGACCACTTGCGCCATCTCTTGTCTCCCGTGCGAAACGGCGCCGTATTGTTTGAAGACCGGTGGCTTCGCTGCATTTCCATAGGAGCCAAGCCTTTTTATTTCTTAACTTTTTCCTCAGGAAAGCTTACGCAATGCAAATTTTACAAAAAAGAGCACCATCTGTGGGCAACACTGCACAAAATTGTAGCGCGATAGGTTAAGAAACCGAATTTTGCGGTCAGTTTAAAGGGGCACTGACACCCCAAAGGTCTATTTTTTATTGTCGAAAACGATGCAAAATGTAGTCTAGACAGCAAAACAGTACCGCATCGCGAAAAAAACCATTTTTCACGCGCTCGCGCGCCTTTTTATTTTTGCCATTTTTCTCTCCCGCTCCTCGGTTCTTTTGATTTCTGACGTCAAAAATCATGAAATTTAGAAGCTTTGTAGGTGACATTTCTATGACATTTAATAAAGGCAATCATAAAACACTTTTTTTAACGCAATTGCGAATGCACTACGGCTCTTCTTTTTGAAATGCCAAAAATCGGAGTCCGTTGTGATGTCGCGTCCTAGATTTTTATCCTCGGAAAACATGGCGGGCGCTCGACGCATGTAGCAGAGGGTGATTGGGGAATCGGACGAAGTGGTCATTTTTAGGTGCCCGACGACCTCTTAGACTTGAAAAGGAAATCGTCAAACGGTTTAAACAACTGGGTTTGGTGTCTGTGTATTGTAGTTTCGGTTGTGACACTGCCATGGCAGCGTTGCCTGCTTGAAGCGATAGGGCAGCATGGCACGCATGCAGGAAACCGGTTTCCCGGTACGCCGGCGCCTTTCTCTCCCGCTCCTCACCTTCTCGCTTTGGGTCGTGAAGACACGTTTCGGAGCGGAGGCGCGAAAGAAACTCGACTCACAGGATCCCTCAATTTTTTACGACCAGGCGAGCCACCCGCAGATGGCGCAGGGATGCGCCTCGATCGCGGCTCGCATGTCCTGGGCATTTGTGCCTACAATAGTACTTTCTTGCTGCCTCTTAGAATTACCATCCACTGTAGTACGTTGTATTCGTGCACATACATACCTTCTTGACGCAGGGAAGCTCCATGATTGGCCTGTGCGCATACTTGACTTTCACACTCTGTTTCTGACGTTTCCCCACTGCTGTGGCAGGTCGGTGGACGACAAGATTTCGAACACCTTTGTGACATAAATGTACAGGAGCATGGCCACAATGTGTTTGCCTTTGTAGTTCCGACAAAATGAAAACAGTGCTACTGTGAAGTAAATGAGAGGTAGACAGCTTTACAATGGATTTGTGCGAGATATACAAAATCGCCAAAAGCACTTCTTTTGAAGCAATGAGATGACATTCGCTTTGGATTTTGCCATGTTTACATGCAAGCCTTAAAATGGTATGGTAGAATTATGGCAGCGGCAGAAGCTAAGCGGAAGGTATGGCTCTGGTAAAAGCGAGAGAGTTGTACATGAATACTTAAAATCGAAAGAATAAACCACGGAGGACAAGCACAGGACAACCACGTTCTTTCATTTAGCAATGACGTTTATTTTGGGCAGGAAAATTGCACCTTGAACGAGATCCCAACTAAGATTGGGTGATAAGGGGAAGGAAATACTGGGGGATGAAAAGGGAGAGGAAGAACCACGAGGAGTGATGGTGTGGCTTTTTACGGGGAGTTGCAATATTTTTCAAGTTCAGACCTGATGAAGTCTATTTCCTATCTTGATAAGGTTACTGGCCAATGAAACGTTGTTTTCTGCGTTCTGGATGAGGAAGGATTCGAAGCATTTGATGATCTCACGTCAGTAGCGATTGCGGTGTCCCCCTTTCTCTTGGTTCCTGCGAAGTCGGGCACGCATCCAATGCATTCGTTCGCGTGAACCGCGATCGGATGAATGGGGTTGTCAGTTCTTAAAGTGGCTTCATTTTTGTGCTCACGTAAGCGGTTATTTATACATCGGCTGGTTTGTCCTATGCACTCAGCTCCGCATTTGAGGGGGATGGAGTAAACTTTTTCTGTGCTGCAGACCCGGAAAGACGTTGCGTGCTTTTTCGCAAGCCGGCTTGACTTCTTTTCGGTTGATCATGTTGCACATGCTTGCCAATTTGAATCTACTGGAAAAGACAAGTTTTGTGTCATAGTGTGAAGCAATGGATCGAATACGATGGGAACCCAGGCGAAAATTTTCAACTGGGACCAACTGGTCCCAGTTGCAATTGGTCCCAGTTGGAGTTGGTCCCAGTTGGAATTGGTCCCAGTTACAACTGGTCCCAGTTGGAGGTGGTCCCAACTACCACTGGTGCCAACTCAGCAACAATGAAACACGGCACAAAAAGGAAGGTTGACAAGTCTTTAGTGACAAAACTTGGAGAATAGAACTAAATAATAGGTTCGGTGACGTACACGCTCCGGGTTTAGCCACTTGCTTGCACCGAATGAATAGCTTTTTCAGAGGTAGTATTCGTGAGATGAAGGAAGATCGACGCCGCTGGCGTCTTTGAGTGAAGACATCCTCAGGTTCTCTCCTTATCGCGTAAAGAAAGGTGCTCACCCGTGCTCCGCGTTGCGCAAGTGAAGTCCCTGATAGGATGCGGTAGCGCTCCCACCTTGCAATCCAACATTTCCAATTGCCTCTGTCACAACAGTCGAACATTTTTGAGGTGGACCTCCCGCCATTTTCGCCATTGTGCTCTCCGCGGCGGTTTCTCTTCCGTCTGGTCTTTCCTGGGTGCCCTCCGAACGCTGAACTGCATCTTTCCATCCTCGAAGTTCACCGCTGCCACCATGGTGTGTGTACAGTTGGGTCCAAAGAAGCGCAGCTGTAGTTTTGACATTTTCATAACGACGCCAACTTTGGCGACGGCGACCCTTCTCTACCGCGTCGTCCGTCCGTCTCCGACGTCGCATGGCAGCGCCATCTGTCGACAAGCGCGCACCACTCAATCCGCACCCGCGTGCCACGGCGGCCGGCTTGCTCTGATTGGCTAAAAGATAAATTTATTTATTAAGGGGACACACCCCCTAGGGGTCAACTTTTGAACCCTTGTCTTAAAATTAATGAAATTTACAGGGTAGGCTTGTGGTCATGCTAGAGGGTGTATAACAAAATTGCAGCTCTGTCGGTTAAATAAGAAGGAAATTAGAGTAGCTTCTATCAGCAACACGCCTACATTGTTTAGTTAATCTATCGTCGGAAAACTATCACGATATTCAAGATTTTTATTCGCTAGATATGTAGCAGAATGCCTAGAGGGTGCGGCTATGGAACGTTGTTTGTGAAAAGTCATTTATTTCTATAAATTTTCTCTTTGCAAAATTGTTCAACTTTGGTCTTCTGTGTCTTCGACAAAATGTCAACATTTTTTATAAAAGACATCCCTAAAGTGACAAAAAGGTCACCCTCCAGTCTTGGGCGGCAGCACGATAGGTGGGCATGTACCTGACTGTGCCATAGAAAAGTTAGGTGCCAATTTATGTTGTTTGTACCTTTCCTTCATCTACACCGTAATATCCCGAGTCATCGCCCACCCACACTGCCTGAAATTCATGGAAAAAGTGGGGTGGGCCATGTCTCGGTGGGTGAGCACAGAAAGTTAATAAAGCGGAGAAGCCGCCCAGTTTTTCTCTCCGTATCTAGCGCTGCTACGACAACAGATACATTAAACTCAAAACTCGATTTAGTTTTATTGTTTTATGAGAAACAATGCTCACGAAAGAATGTTTTACTACCGCGAAGTCCGTTGCTTGCATACGCGCTAGGAACGCCACCAATCTGCATGAGAGCACGAACGTTTGTTCCGTGAAAACACGTCACCACTATGTTCTCCTAGTTAGTAAAAAAAGAAAGAGAAGAAAAGAAAGAAAATTCCGCAAGAAAATAGAAAAACCAACCAGAGCGCAAGCGCAGCGAGCGAGCGAGCGGACCAAAGAAGCGACGAAGAGCGATGTTGGGAAGCGGAAAGCCGGCGATCGCGTGGCAAAAATACTTTGGCTGTCGGGCCAAGTCGGGCAGCCTTGTCAATCACAAGCTCTTGGCGCAACTTTCTTGTTTTTGCGTACATGCGTGTGCGTCCGTGCACTGGCGTGCTATCAATAGGGGTTTAGGGACGCCTCTACTAACGTCTGTGTAGGGCGTTCCAGAAAAGCTTTATTTACCTGTTGGCTTTGTCTAAACATGTGCATAACCGCGGTCGTGACGTGCGGGGAGAAGGGAGCGGGTTCATGGCGACCTTACTTCGGCGGAGACAGACCCCGACCCTATGGCCCGTTCACACTGGAGGCGGATCCGCAAACGCGAGGCGGTTCAGGTCATTTCCAGCCGCAAAAGCGGCTGGAGCGGCGCGGTTGGGGCGCGTTTTCAGGATCGGTCCGAGACCGAATTTTCAGAACCGCTTTCGGCGACCGCAGAGCGGTTCCCGAAAGTGGGCCAATAGGAGCTCGATGCTGCCGTGACGTTTGGTTGACGTCACGCTAGCATTCGCACAGTCTCAAGATGGCGACCATTGACACCACCGGTGCAGCGGAGTCGACGAAAAAGAGGAAACATCCGGTGAAGACGGAGGTCCTATTGGACCTTATAAAGCAGTATCCCTGTCTTTACGACAAAAGGCATCCGCGGTATAAAGACAACAGCTACAAGGACGAGCTTTGGAGCAACCTCGGCGTGCATCTCGGCGGTGTCGAAGGTATGTACTTTTCTTGTTCTCAGGAACGAATATTGTTATTTGGCTCGGATTCTATTGTCCTCCAAAGCGCTCAAACACTCTTCAGCTGCGAGTTAGGAAAACTACCAATTTCGGTGTGATGCGCTATGCCAAGACTCGGCTGACCGAGGGCTATCGCAAGCAAACATATATGTTCGTAACGCGCGCGTGTGCGGTCGGACGAGCACGCGACTTTGGAAGGAATCCCCGGTGCACGAGCGCTCGTGCAACGGTAGCGCTGTTGAAAGCTCGGGGCACGCGAACGGAGTATAGAAGGCACCTCCTCCGAACGAGCATATTTATATACTCTGTTTCACCTTGTGTTGTACCGCAGGAAAGGCTACAAGCGCGAGCTCCTTGCTCTATGGCGCACCTCGGCGGCAGTAGCTCTCGTGCACCAAGGGCAGCTGCCAACGCTATGAGCTCGCGCTTCTAGCCTTCGCTGCGGTACAACATAAGGTGAAACGGAGTATAGAGCAGCGCTTCAGTAACCATCATTCAGCACTTTGTAAACAGCGTCAGTGTTTGAGCCACAATTCTTACAATGCATATATTTGTTTTGGTGTCAAAGTTCGTGCATCACGGTTTCATTTTTTTCAGGAAGTGTCTTGGCCAACAAATTTAAGAATGCGAAGGACTCCTACCAGAAACAAAAAAATAAAATATCAGACAGCATGAAGAGTGGTGCTGGGGCAGGGGAGGTGATTAAAATAACTTGGCCCCACTACGTTCAGATGATGGAGATAATGGAGCCAGTGTCGCCCACTCCAAGGTATGTACTCATACCTCTTTAAAAATGTGTGGAGCTTTGTGATACAAAAGCACTAAATCACCCGCATGTCATTTCAGCCTCCACACAAACTTGGATTTTTATGGTGAAATGAGGTAGGTTTTAGTTGATTAAGCAACGTTAAAAATATACCTAACTTGTTCTTTCTACATTTGTTTGCTGTCACATCAATTCCCCATGACGATGCTTAAACAGCAGTGGCACCAGCAGTGGCTCCACCACCAGTGGTACCAACAATGGCAGTGGTACCAACAATGGCAGTGGTCACCTGGAGGAAAGAAGGTTGGTATCGGATGTTCCAGTATTGTGTTGAAGATTGCTATTGATATATTTAGGTGGACGAAATTCTTGCTTTATCTACAGGGCTGATGAGCAAAATGATGACCAGTCGGAGCCGTGAGTTCACAAGGACACTTTTTTTTTATTAAAGCCCAACATATTAAAGCATAGCTTCATCAAAATCCCTTTCTTTGCAGGCCCGAAGAACGGAGAGCATCGGGCGTGACAGGCGGCAGCCCAATGTAAAGTTTCCTCTGTCATAGTGATTGTTGATATAAAAAATTAGCATTCATCCTCAAGGATATCATTTAAATTTACAATGAATGTCACACGTGATCACGCTACACTGATGCCCTAAAGACATGCAGAAAATAAAACTCGTATGTACAAATGCAGGCAAAACGAACAACGGCGGGCACGTCAGTCACCTGCCAGCAAGTCAAGGTAAGCAATTTAGAAAGTAGTTATTCTGAGCTTGTTTCACACAAATTTGTTATACCAGGCCAGAAGAGAGCGGCTCTGGTACGCAGGACGCCATCGGTGCCTGTGTCGGCCTACTGCAGACCATTCAAGAGAGGCGCACCAGGAGGGCCGAGAACAGCCAGGACGTTGTTCATCACTTTAGCATGGCAATCGCTGGTCGGCTGAGATCTCTTGATGAGCGTAGCCAGTTGCAGACAATGCACGAAATAGAAAATGTTGTTTTTTCAGCACAAATGCAAGCCATCTATAGGCAAGAGGAGTCCTGAACTAGGAACGAATAAATCACTTGTAACAGCAGTTCTTTTCATTAGTTTCCACCAGGTCCCATGACCATGGTGTCCTGCCAGGGGACTGCTCCTCCGTTCACAAAGTGGTGGGTGAGCTTTGCCCGCACCCTGTAGGCTTCCCTGTAAATAGAACAGCCACACCATAGACGGTGAAAGGTTAAGAGTGCAGTAGAAGCTCCGCCTCCAGCAAACACTCGATGACTTCCGTTGCGATTTAGCTGTTCGTGCATGCTTTTGCTATCAAAGATAAAGTTTGCACTGGAAGTGAGGCTTTGAGCTAATGTTTAGAACGACATAGACTTGCAATTATAAAATTTCTACTAAGTATTAAAAAAGTATTCGATTTGGTTTGGTTTCATCACTATTCGATTCGGTTACAAAAATCACTATTTGCACACCTTTAATTACTAGAGATGGCAATTCTTATGGGAATTGTCAACAGAGTCTCAAGTCCTACATTTGCTGCGAATACTAGCCCGAGATTGACTTTAGCACGGATAAAGTAACACAGTGAGGAAAATGGAACATGCCTGGTTGAATTGTAGCCAGTTCTGGGGAGGGCTTGAAGTGTGGCGTTCTGATTGTCGGTATCGCCCCTCCAACTGCCACTGACGCTCCGTCCTTCCCAGTCTTCATGGTCAGCTGTGCCGGGAGGGCAGTACGATGTGGCTGATACCTCTGAATCCTTTAAAAGAAAGTTATGGAGCACAACGCATCCCGCAACAATCTTGTCTGTATTTTCTTCGTTGGCTCGGAAGGGTCTTCTCAAGATGCGCCATTTTTGGGCAAGGATGCCGAAGGTATTTTCTACTACTCTCCGGCCACGACTGAGGCGGTAGTTAAAAATCTTGCGCCGACGCCGCAGCTCCTTTCTGTTGGTTTCATCACTGTCAGATAGGTCTCCAGCGTCGTTGTCCGGCAGTTGCTCGTCTGCTGGGTCGCCAGCTTGGGGAGCGCTGGTCGAAGGGCGAGCTGCAGACTGCTGTCTTTCCTCAGTTGTTGGGATGAGGCCTGCAAAATAATAACCAATTTCTTAACCTATTGCCTATTAATCATGAGTCTCTGTGGTGTCACTCCTTACAGACCACAAATACTGTCCACAAGCCTAACTTCAGCAAGTCTTACCTGTCAGGCAGACAAGAATCATGATAACAACACAAAGGAAACGTTTCCTTTCATTTTTGTTCACACTACCTGTTTTAAAAACTATACGCACTTTGTTGTACTGCCCATACGTCCCGAATGCAGAAAGCAATCGGAGTACATATGCACATCTGTGTGCAACATGAAGGCAATCTTTAAACCTGGTTCTCACAGTTGGTTGTGCTCAGCGTAACAAAAGAGACTGAGACAAGCCTGCACTGCACACAATGTGACAAGCAATGCAACAAGTAGTTTCGTAAAGCAATTGTGAGGCGCGGTGGTCCCAGTGTATCATTTTTTGATACTGTTTCGATCACTTTGAAAGAACCAATGAATCTGTTTGAACTAAGTGTACACATGAAAGCATCCTGTGCGCCTTTGCAATGTTTACAGATACACCGCTCAGTGTGCATGTTCGTCGCTTGTGAAAGCGAGCACACTCCATAAGCATGAACACCGCAAATGGTCAAGGTTGGACACAGTAAGCAAGGGTTTAAGATGGTAGACAGTATATTGGGCAACAGGTTAAAAGTGCAGCGGTGGATCAGCCTGCAGAATGTGCTCGATGCTTTCCGTCGAGCTTTGAGTGTGTGTGCATGCTCGCGCCACGACGGCTAAAAAGCTTGCGGTGGAGGCAGAGCTTCCACTGTGCACTTCACCTGTCACCAACTATAGTTGCGACGTCTCTAAGCGGAAGCACCTGAACTACGGTAGTGTGAAGTTGCATGTGGGGCCTGTGACGACACGGGCCCCACACTGCAGCCCAATCTGGCTAACCCTCTTGTTGTTTTCGAGGTTCGGATAGTTTGAGAGACTCCGCCACGTGCAATCTGGCAATCGTTTTATTTGTTTTAAAATTAGTTTTCTAGCATTTAAAAACAAAGAATTGATGTGTACGACGGGGTGCTCCTATAACATGGTCTGTATCAGAAGAAACAAATGGGCGCTGAAATTTCGTTTCCGTTCTATTTTAAACTTCAAATGTTGCACATTGCAGGGATGAAGGGCTTGAGGGTTCGTCCATTTCTGGAGCTTTTAGGTCATGCGAGCAAATAGTGCTCAGTAACATTACAGACATCAGTCAACAGTAATAATTTAGTTGACGTGTCCGTCGCTTCACTGACATAAAGAAGAGTGCTATGCACTCGTGGCCGAAACAAGTTGAATTGATCCCTACCACGTCTACATCTGATATGCCGCTGCCGTTATAATCCTTGGGGGAAGGTGTAGCATACGATATGAGCCAACAAACCTCATGAGGTTATTAATGAGCTGGCTATAATGGCGACCGAAATCAGCTGTCGTTAGAAGCAACTGTCAGCAGCATGAGTGTCCAACATGTTTCTTTTTACAAATTTAGGTTACGTTCAGGGGTTAGCAGGTTCTCAAACAATTTATGTTGATCCGCAATTAAATGTGTCTTCATTCGTAACGCATTTCGACTCCTAGCAAGATATAGACCAAGTTAGACATGAAACAAAGCAACACATTACTTACTTTTCCTCGGGTATGGCCTCATGAGGTAGGGTTTTAGGGGAAAGGCCTCATCTCCAAGCAAGAAGTATGGCAGGTCCCCTTCCTCTCCAACGGCTGCTGGAGGAGGCAGCCCCTGCTCCCCACAATTAATGCGCTGCTGAAGCTGGCTGCGGGCGAAAATTCCCCCGTCGCTCTCACTGCCGTGGTGTCCTATTTCAACATAGAGAAACCTGAAATTGAAAGGTACTATTAACACAGAATGTATTATTTGAGGCAGCTGCCTGTATAGTGTATGAGCACCCCTGCGCTGCACACCCTTCAGGGCTTGTTGAAGGGATTCCTGGTGGGAACTCCACTCAGGTGAGCAAAACTCTAGACGAGGTAGTATCAATGCTCTTGGCGGCATAATGTGTACAACATGGGCTACAGAGCCTAGTTTCCGTCGTGCCTTCGCTACAATTTCCCTTATGCAGCTTGTAAAGCTCGGGTGGCTGTCGAAATTCACTCCCAGCAGTGTAGTGCACTGGACAAGAGGCTGGGGGGGGGGAGGAGTTTCTTTGCACCCGCCAAAGCTAAACCTCGAGTGGGGGTGCAAGCCGAAGCTAGCGTCTCTTGCTGTCACATACACCAGATCTGACCATGGTGCGTTGCGTCTCCCAGTTTCCTTCCAAGCATGTGATTGTTCTCTCCCCTTGCCCCCTGCACACACTACCACAATTTGTGAACAAGTATTGTGCAGATATTCTACACAGCCACACTTCCCTCATGTGCACCGTCAGCACGGAGCTTTCAACTTCGGTTTCAATGCCGGCGGAATGGAGGTTCGAGACTGAGCGCTTCCACGCTTTCTTCTTATGATTGTGGATCTTCGTGTGATGCACTTCCGTTACTAAGCAGTGCATCACAGGAAGTGCTACGAGCTAGCCTCAGTACATTATGTTTGTGTTAAAAGCAGTTTTGCAAAATATCGGTAGGAATCAACAAGAGTTCAACAGTTGTACTTCATGGTAACATACTCTACATTCATAAACATGACTGCATAAGGTTTTATGCACAGAGATGTGTATGTGTGTATGCTGTAATTGCACCATAATGGGGAATGGTTTCAGCAAACATCAAAGGAGGTCAAGTATTACAATAACAGATGAAAACAGCCGTACACGCAAAGTGTCCTTTTTGGCGTAAGTCTTCCCACCTTTCACTTGAAACTGCTTACGTACCCTTCATTGGGCGATTTGTCTTCAAATCACCTGCTTTAGCAATAAAAGACTCAAAACTTGCCTGTATCTTGCATCGCTGATGGCCAGCAGCGACTTGCTGAAGGAGCCTTTATAGTTGTAGTTAAGGCTGCCAGATAGCTTTGGGCACTCAATGATAACATGTTTCCCGTCAATCGCTCCGATGCAGTTGGGGACGTTCCATCTGTCTTCAAAATCAGCAGCGACCTGTGGCAAAATAGATCCCCAGTAGTGTCTTAGTTTCCTCAAAATCCCATGAGAGTTGAAGCGTACGAGAATACATACAAGAATTTTGCCCAATTTTCGTGTTTGTCACTTTTAAATGCATTCGGTTTGGTTGTATCGGGATATTTCAGAGACACTTCCGCGAAAGAAGCAAAAATGTCCGAGAATACAGATACAGGAGTACAGAAAAAAAGCACACGTACACAGTGCTGTGTACGTGTGCTTTCTTTGTGTGCCTGTTGTGAGTGAATGTCTTGTGCGCTGTTTCACCCAAGCGTGAATAACCAACTCGCCCAAGTCTCCATCCTATCGTCTATTCTATCAGAGCGACTTTGTCTTATACGGATAAGAAAGCATTGTCTGCCTAACCTCATGGGGCTGGAGGACTACTATAGCTTCACAATAGCGAGTCTACCCCAAACTGCCTTTTTTTTTTACCCTGTCTTCCTCTTTGTCCATGATGCTTGTAATTTCTTTGTTGCATTTCAGTTTACTACATTCTTCCTCATCGTCTGGACGGTAAAGACGAAACTTTTACACCATTGCCATATTTGCACTAGCAGGACCCCCCTCCGTGGCAGCCAGTTTTAAACAAGAAATGTAACCTGGTGGAGTACCGCGCTACACTCGATACTTCGTAAAAGTATTTCGCTACTGAGATACATTCTGGAAATCTATTTTGATACAGAAATACAGATACTTCCCCCAAATGTATCTCTAAGATACTATGTTGCACTGTTCGATAGTTTTTGAGGAAATTAGTAAATTTTTTCAGAACATAAAGGTCTCAATTTTCAGCTCTTCTAGCATGACAAAATTAATTTTACTGCCTTCGTAATGCACGAAATTTTGCAAAGTACTCATGTACGAAAGAGACATTGAGTAAAGCTACTTACAAGTGCATAATTTTGGGGCACTTAGTATGCTCGAGTAAAAAATTGCATACCTTTTTCCACTCCTCAGGCTGTTCCGGACAGGCTACGTAAAGAGGCCCAAGCACCTCCCACAGGGCGGTGCACACCTCGGAGACAATTCCACAGCAGGTCGACCTTCCGATCAGAAAGTTGAAGGATGAGCTCCGTAGTGTCTCCCCAGCACCAAGAAATCTTGGCAGAAAACAGAGAGATGTTGAAAGCAATGGTTCAAGAACTTTACATATCATGTGGTTGGCATTACTGATTGTATGACATAAGAATTCAGTCACTGAGGGACACTTCTCAGTCACTAGTACACTTTTAACTTCTTGCGAATTCAAATATGTCATAGCTGTTCAGAAAATTGGATAACTGCGTCAAGCCTGCAGCCGAACGAGCTGTTATAACTTGTTTCTTCAAAACCCTCCACGTGACTCACTATTTGGTACACAATTTTAAGCACAGGTTGATGGTATCATTATTCCGCTTGGTTTTACGGTATCTTTGAATTTCGAGCATCTGCGTCAACAGCTTAGTTTTTTGGATGTCGAACTTTTGCGTCAACAGCTCAGTTTTATGGTATAATTTCTTAGATGTAGAATTGTTGCGTCAAAAATCCGTACTGACTTGCGTGTGTGCGATTATTGTTGGAGTTATTACCTAGATTTCGTACCATCGGGCAATCAATTTCATTCTCTCTATTTTGCCCGCAATTACCTTATCGTTAGTGCGAGGCGCACGTCTGGAGGAATGGCCTTCCGGAGGTTCGTGTCCTCTTTCTTGATCCGGTCGCGGACCAGGCCCAGGATCGTGTCAAACGCGCTGGGAGGCATCCTGAGGAAACTGATAGAATAATGTTATACTTATTCTCGATCTACTACGTTTCCTTTTTATGAACACGTTATGTGAACATAGATAGATCACTTACTCGCGGTAGTACTCCACGTCCCGCGAACGCAACAGGGGAACGAGGCTCGTTCCCTGTCCCTTCTCGTCTCTTTCATGGAAGCAAGGGCGGACCCACCATCTTCTGGGACGTTTGCGCTTATCTCTGCCCTGAGACGCCAAAACAACTGCAACTAGTGCTACACCAGCAGCCTCTTCGTCGCTGAGGTCCTCATCACTGCTGCTCGCGAGGTGTTCCATGCTTGTTTTTGCGGCTGGCTTCTTGTTGGATTTGAATTGGAAACACAAGTGGATTCTGGATTGTAAAACAGGGTTGCCACTCGCAAGTCTCGTAAACCCCCGAAAGGATGCGTGTTCGCCGAGAAACCGCCAACCGCGCCGCTCGAGTGTGAACAGGGCCGTTTTCGAACCGCATCCGCAAACGCTTCGCAAACGCTGCTCAACCGCCAGTGTGAACGGGCCGTTACACTCCGCGGTTACATCCCAAAATATGGGGCGTACGCTTACCTCGCGATTCCTGACTGGGTTAATGCTTGTGTTATCTTTCCGATTCTTTTTTTTTTGTCGGATCGATATTTTCGTAAGCAAAACAAACTTTTATTTTGTTATCTTCATCGTTTTCTTTTCGCATGGATACACTACCACTTCGGAGTCGCTCACGCGAAAATGCGTAAGCAAAGAGAGGGCCTTTCTCTCCGTTTTACTTTGTCACGGACGTCCTCCAACTGTAAGGTCCGCGGCCGCGTCATTTGGGTAGGATGAGTGTTTGCAGATCGCGGAGTCCGCGTTGGGGTATTTGAAGGGGTGGGCGATGACTCGGTGTTTTTTTAGAAATCGATATTGGCCCAAAAATTGGGGTGGGCGATGACTCAGGGATGGGCGATGACTCGGGATATTACGGTATGTTGTTCTTAACTTCTCAGTCCCTTTCCATCCATGTTGGTCACAGTATAATCATCAGACTAAAAACAAATTATCACAAGCGAAAGAATTTTTCTCCTTTTGGTAGACTATAGTTTAAAGGGACGGCGAACCAAAATTCGGATTTCAAAAAAACAATGCAGGAGACGTAGGTGGGATGCTACAATCTCTACAACACTACTCGTAAGGCGACATCTTGAATGAACGGCCGTATGTTTGGAAAAAGAGGTCGAGATTGAACGAGGCTGATGAGGCGTGTGACGTAAAGATATCTCGTTTCCTCCTCTCCTCGCTTCGCTCCCTCAAGGCAGCGAGGCAGAGAAGACGCGAGGCCGTTCCCTCTCCTTCTCTGAGAAACAAGACGTTAACATTTCTGTCAAATGTGCCTCCTTTTCTTGAAAAATACGGTCATCCGTTCGAGATATCGTTGTATGAGTGATGTATTGGTGTTTGTAGCATCCCGTTGCACGCTTTTGCCGCCGTGTTTTGTGGAATCCAGATTTCGGTTCAGCATCCCTTTAAAGCGGTTGTCCGGAAAAATCGTTACTTCAAGAAAACTATTTAATTTGGTTATCACTGACTTTAGGAACACCTTCCGCACAATATTTAGATTTATCCTCCACGGCACCAGTAATTCAATTTTAAGTGCTCAAATCACGTTTGCAAATAAACGGCATTTTTGGTTGGATGAAAAGCTCCGACATCACATCGTGCAGAGATTTTCGACTCTTTCTCTTCGTGTTTTCATTACTGCTGTTGAACACCCATAGCATTGTATTTCAACGCCTGCGATATTGATTCTATGCGTTTTGCGACGTCACACAAGGGAGGACATCAGCCATTGATATCTGTGAAATTCGGCATGCAGTTTCATATTTATACTTATAACAGATATAACTATTGAGACTTTGTACAATGAAATAAAAATTACGTACGCTACATTTTGGTTCACTCCACCTGATCATCACAAAAACTTATTTGTGCATGTCTTTTTCCTGTATCGCAACCATGACATGAAGGTAAGTCACGCACAAATAGAAGCATATGACATGGTTTCTTGCTACCTGCACCAGATATGCTTATGTCTTTCAGTTTTAAAGACTCTGTGAGAGATAAAAGAATAGATATGGGATTTGTATAACATCTGCAACATGTTTTTTGAGTGCAGATGAAATAAATGACAAACGAAATGGCCTCTGGAGACAGCTTTTATTCTGATCGGGGGTTCAGGTTACGGACGCCCATCAGATGGAGCACCAGTGTTGTGAGGGACGCAGACTGCTGGGCACCAGCAGCCGCTAGTCCCTCCACAGCCTGAAAACAGTGAAAAGAATACTTTTTGAAAAGCATGCTAGCTAAAAGTAAGAACGGGTTAGTGGTGTGGCCCGCAGTAGTCTTTGGCATGTCACTGCCTTTACCTTCATCATATCTAGCCTGCAGCAGTAGGAATCTGAGCATAGGCTAAGCCATATTTGAATAAGCCCTTTGAGGCCTCTCGTTCAGCGAGAGCTTAAGTTTGAAAGACTTGTAGTGCGTGGGCCTTTGCTTTGAAATTGATTCAGAGCTCGGCCTACGTTAAATTTTCCTAGCTCTCCAAACAGAAAAAAAAATACTTACACTTGTTAGGCGAGCGAGTGCATCGGTCGCACCCCTTTGGAGCCGCAGAATCTCCTCTAGGGCAGCACGGATGCCCTGCTGCGCAGCCAGCAGCTGAAGCTGGGCATCCAGCTGCTGCTGCTGCGTGGCCAGCAGGTCCCTGGCCGTGCATGGTTGCCCCCGCCGTGCTCGTAGAGAACGGGGCGGCAGGGCACATGGTGGCTGGTGCACTGCAAACATGAAGCACATTTTTATATGATTCAAGATATGTAATTTTGTGTTTCCTCATACCATTTTGTGGCGGCGAAGCTGCCTCCTCCCCAGGCAATGCCACTTCAGGCGTGTTCTCGGCCTCACTGTCTTCTGCTGGGGAGTCCTGTATATTGGGTGAAACTGGAGTTATCATGTTGTCAATCCTTTTTGTTTTTGCCCGTGTCTTTGCATTATTTTTTCTTTTTTAAGACTGAACTATTAATTGACCAGATCGTCAACGTTTATTGAGTTAGAAAAACAGTACATCAACTGGGGTGTTCTTCCAGTTATGAGTCGTACTGTGCAGTATCTCCAGTCATAACTGTACCTATGAAGGTACAGTTGTCACGATGAACTGTGGCATTTCTGACAACCCCAACAACACATACTGCGTTTTCCGTTCACGACTACCACATCACGAGGTCAGATACTGTGGTACCTTAGCTACACCTGGTACCTTAGCTACACCTGCGATTCCAAGTACTTACCGGGGCTGCAGCCGTTGGGTCAGCCTGTGGCGATGGGCCAGGCTGTGGCGCTGGGCGAGGTGCCACCGGTGCCACGCGCCTTCCCCCGCAGCCTCGCGAGGAATCAGTCCCGACGAGGGACAATATTCTTTCTTCCTCGGCGCTCAGCGGAGGGACGGGGTTGACACCCCCGCCGGTCCGCTGGGTGGCACCGGACAGGTCAAGGTCCCTTCGTCGCGCCGCGCACACACGTGCGTTCCAGAAGGCCTTCCACTCGGCCCGACTTTTGACCGACGGGCCCTCGACGTTCAATTCCCGGACAATGATGTCCCACAGAGCAGTTCGCTCTTCCTTGGATAGCGGACTATCTGTGGCGGCCCTTACAAGGACAGGGTTCGCCAACAGATAGTCTAGGAGCAGAGCGAACTGCCCTGCGGAAACACGGGCCCCGAGCCTCCTCCTCTTGGCCGCGTTGTCAGCGGTGGCCATACTTCGAGTGCTTCGAGTCGAAGCAGAGGCGATGGTCTCAGTCGAACTGTAAAACTCTCAAAAAACCACGAGGTCGTCTCAACGCAACATCAAATTTCAAACTGAGCTCCCGAATCCGGATTCTCCAACGTTGCCAACACCCCGATTAACAAACGGCTGCAGTTCATGCGAATAATTACTACTGTCACTCAAGTAAAATGCATAATTGGTGCAAATAGAATTCAGCTTATGTTATTCTATTTTAATTGAAACAGGTTCTACGTTTTTCAAACTTAAAAGTAATATTTTTACAATTCCCTTCACTCGGTGTTTCACAATTCCCTGTGGGGACAGTTTTGGGGAAAATTCCCGATGAAGTTTCAACTTAATCGTTTCTCTTGACCGACGTCACGATAAAGTTGGCTCCCCAGTGGAGTTTGCCGGCAATGAAGTTGGGGCTCCTCCCACCGGCGACGTCACGATGAAGTTTCTTCATCGCTTTTTCCAGCATAGACAGACAGTACAACTGCTAGCTTGGGTTCCCCGTAATAGTGATACATGACCGGACGCCGGTATGATTCTCACCCAGGTCCAAAAGGATGATTTCTGGGTTCTGCAGTGCAAGCCCATATTCGGTGCGAGGTAGAGATCAGTGGTGCGAGCTTTCATTCCAGGCGCTACGAGTGATTTCGGCACAGAAGTGTCGTTATCGGCAATCTTGTGCTGGTCACTGGCCCGCTGCTTGTCGCACCCACCGGCACTACCAACACGTCGCTGCCGTGTTGTCTTGTTTTCCGACATTGGTCTGCGAGAGTCATCGAAGTTGTTGTCGAAGAACGCAGGCAAGCATCTCTCGGCGTAGGAGAGCCAACTCGCGCAACACGAGCAACTCGGGAGAGCCGGAAATCTGGGGAGATGACGCGGAGTGCACTCTTTGGCCGTAAGGCCGTTTAGTAAGTCGCACTCGGAGTATGAAACTCGGATCGTCAGAGTAGGAGTAAGAGAGCACAGACTTAATGCGCCCAATGCCCGAGTGCTACTGCGGGATCAACTGCAGCTCAGCTTTTCATGTAGTTGTATATAGTACGTAGTTACCAAAATTATGGAACAATGACCAAATAGTCTTCAGCTGGGTCAGACTAAGGTACTGTACCTGGATTCGTGTCAAGGAACGCCTGTTGGTATTCGCACCATATAGGTATTCGCACCATGTAGTTGGTATTCGCACCATGTACGTCTTCTTCCCTCCTTCAAAGTGAGCACCACAAACTGTGGCCTGCGGTCGGCACAAACTGAGAACCTGGAAGAAAATTTAGTGTTATCCTGTGATGCTATGCACACATAAAACTTTTAAAACAACCTGAAGTTTTTTTTGGTCCTTTTTCAAGCAGCATTTGTGACATGGTGTAAGTAAACACTAGAATGTGCTTGTTCTGTGCATCTCTCACAACACTAGCTCAAATGCCTAGTTTTCACGTTTGTAAGTGTCTAAAACCCCACAAAGGAAAGCTAGCTTGTGCGTTTTTTTTTCTCTATTCATTAGTGACATTTACTTAGCGACTCGTAACATTTCAAGTTGCAAAGGATGGTGCACGCCAACATGAGACAGTGCACGCTAACATAGCTGCATTCACACTGGCGAGTCGCGGCGGTCGCGCGATAGCTTTTTTGTCGCAGAGCAGGCATCGCGTCAACTAACGCGCGCGAAATTGCACTGGTTCTTCAAAGCAGCTGCATGAGCGATCGCATCGCGAGTGCTGTTTGATTGCCAGTGTGAATACAGCTCGGCACGTCACATCCGCAGCTGTGGCTCGCGTTTGGGCAGCTCCGCCTCGCTGCCCAAAGCGCTTAGCTACGAAGTCGCTTCCGCAGCTGCGGCTCACCGAAGCTTGCATAAGATGGCCTTAAAGCTTCAAAATGCATAGCGTTAGCCACCGAGAAACAGGGTTGGGCAGTATCGCGATACAAATGTATCGCGATAGTATTTCGGAAATACATTTCGTATCTGTATTTCTGTATCGCGATACTTTTTGTCACCGGTATCTCCCCGCAGGGGGCACCTGTGAAAGCAGGTGTTTGGAGAGTGGCGTCTCCACGGACCCCGAGCCATGCGGGTTCGCCCGCCCACGTCTGGCTGTGCGTGGCTTTCCCGTGTCTGGGGAAAAGGGCATCCTGGTGGTTGAGCCGAGCCCGGGGTAGGTTTGGACCCTTCGGGGCCCCCGGGTGAGGCAATACACCACTTCGGCCCCCGCTTCTCATAGACGGGAGTCCTGGTAAGGCCCGGCCAGGATGATTCAGTCTAGTCGCCACTTCTACTATCCCCTCCCTACTTTCACCCTTGTCTTCTCCTCCTTTTCGCTCTTCTCATTTCTCTTCTTTCCTTTTTCAACTTCTTTGGCGGCAAGGGCTAACCTTGGGTGGCGACAGACCCCTTGTCCAGAACCACACTTGGTTATAGATTTTGGGCAGTGCTAATAGCATAACGTCTCCAGCAAAGCCCTTTTTGTTATGGTGCGTTATCTATTCCCTTGTTGGGCTCCGTGGTGGGCGGCACATTACAGGTTCTGAACACTTTCCGCCTCTTATGGCTGCCTCCTCTTCCAAATCCAACACGGTGCGTCCCCCTAAAAGGGGTTGCTCCGTACTTACTTTTGAAAAAGCTTCTGAACCACCAAAGTTTCCAAGATTTTTTGTCCTTCAAGCCCTAGATGAAGAAAAACCACTGGCTAAGCTCTCGCCTTTCCTTGTATCTAAATGCCTTGATCCCATCATTGGCAAAGCTTTCAAGGCAAAAAAGCTTTCTGGCAATCTTCTCGTAGAAGTAGAAACTGAAGTCCAAAGCCGAGCACTTCTAAAACAGACATGTCTTGGAGAACACCAGATAAGGGTCAGCCCACACCGGACACTGAACAGTGTCCGAGGTGTCATCTCTGAGGCTGATCTCATAGACTGCAGTGAGGATGAAATCCTGGCTGGACTCCAGAAGCAGGCTGTAGTGGCCGTCAAGCGGATCACTATCCGTAAAGACGGACAGGAGCAGCCGACCAAGCATTTGATCCTGACTTTTGAGCTGCATACGCTTCCTACAACCGTTAAAGCTGGTTATTTACACTGCAAAGTCCGGCCTTTCATTCCCAATCCACAAAGATGTTTCCGATGTCAGCGCTTCGGACATGGCTCGCGGAACTGTCGGGGCCGTGAAACTTGTGCAAAGTGTGGCAGCACTGATCACGTTGCTGACATTTGTGAGGATAATCTCAAATGTGTCGACTGCCAAGGCAACCATGCTGCTTATGCTAGAACATGCTTACTATGGAAACAGGAGAAAGAAATCTTAACCCTGAAAGCACAAAAGAACATTACTTATTAGGAGGCGAAACAACAGTTTTCCTTCTTGGCAAAAGGAACGTTTGCACAGGCGGTGCGGAGGGGACCAGCACCGCGAACAGAATCGAAGGCCACCCAGGTCTCGCCTGAGGTCCTGGCAGTGGCTCTTCAGTCCCCAACCCCCCAGCAGCGGCAGCAGCTTCCTCCGGTTTCTGGAGGGCGCGCACCAGCTGCCCCACGACCACGGGACAAGCAGGGAGCCCCTCTCTCTGTCCCCACTCTGAGGTCCCCCCTAGGGAGAAGGAGCGAGAGTCTCGCCCCAACTCACGGGAGAGGGCCTTGTCCAAGGAGCGGCATCGCGCCGCTCCTTCAGCAGCTGAGGGGCAGGGACGGATGGAGTTGGGCGACACTCAGCCCAGCACCTCCACTGCTGCCCTTTTGAGTGAGAGCGGTCGTGCCCGGGGAGTTCGGCCCCGTGCCCCGACATTGCCCAGACCTACACAACAAGCCTCGTCTCAAGAGGTGGAGGCGAGGGACGAGGCCACCGATCCTTCCGCTCTTTCGTCCGACCAGGATGACATGGAGTGGGAGACAGCCAAATCTAAGAAAAAAACAAAAAAGCCAGTAATTCCACCAAAGTAGTTTTTGTGGGAGCTACATTCCTGGATTACATTAATTGACTGTGTTCTGTATACCTTCATCTACTTCTGATATTAATGCCTCCACTTCTCCTTCAATGGAACTGTCGAGGTCTTCTTGCAAACTATGACGATATTACTGATTTACTAGAGGAGCACAGTCCCATTGCCCTCTGTTTGCAAGAGACTCACCTAAAAGAGAGTCACATAAACGTCTTCAAGCATTTTCAAGTGTTTCGGAAACATCGGCAGCATTCAAGCCATCCATCTGGAGGTTCTGCTGTCGTTCTGCAGCGCTCTGTACCATATTTGGAAGTACCTTTAAGGGGGACACTACCTGGACCGTATACTGACTACTTTTAAACTGCTAACTCAATCGGTGTGAAATTCGCAGGTGGTATTTATAGCCATATAGAAGGAGGGCATGCAAAGTTTCAGCCCTGTGAACCAATTTTATGAGGTACTATACCCCAAAAACGTAGCTTTGTATGGAATCTGCTCAATGAATCTATCGTTGAGAAACGGTGTTGATCACCACATATTTTTCTGGTGGAATGCATACTGGAATACTTGTTGCCAGTTACTATGAAAAGAAATTTCAGAAAATATGCATTTTTCAAATAAAATAAAAAAATGTATGAAAGTTTTTTTTTTTTTTACATTTGCCAAGTTTTGCAAAGTTACAATTTTTTCATAATAAAGGAACATGAAATTGTAAAATCTAAGTTCATAGTAACCGGCTCAATAAAGTTTCGGCATATAATCCGCAAATATTGAGTCTCTCGGTAGTTTCATACTGAAACGATAGTTTTATTAAGGTGGGATTTGCTGCCAAAAGTGAAGCTGAGATAAATGCACTTGAAGTTTCAAGATGACTTTTTAAAATTTTCTTTTTGCATCTTAAATGTCAGAAATTCTTTCCAGCAGTGTAGGTGATGTCTTCCTCAAACTTCTTCCGATATACTGACATTGCTTTCAGCTATTTTCACTTGTGGATGACGAGTGCTATGCAGAGCAGCACACCTCGCCAACATATAAAGAATAATTATTTTTGACATTGTTTGTCAGTGCACATTGACAAGACTTTGTGAGAGTGTTCCTTGTTATCCATACATGCCAAAACTCTGCAGTTCTGAATATGCATTTTTTGGAAAAAAATGTGCAATTCAAGGTAGTGTCCCCCTTAAACACAGAACTAGAGGCAGTTGCTACCCGTATACTGACTAACCGATTGATTACTATTTGTTCAGTATACATACCTCCAAACTACCAGCTTAAGTATGAGGAGCTTGACCCCGCAGGGGGCACCTGTGAAAGCAGGTATTTGGAGAGTGGCGTCTCCACGGACCCCGAGCCATGCGGGTTCGCCCGCCCACCTCTGGCTGTGCGTGGCTTTCCCGTGTCCGGGGAAAAGGGCATCCTGGTGGTTGAGTCGAGCCCGGGGTAGGTTTGGACCCTTCGGGGCCCCCGGGCGAGGCAATACACCACTTCGGCCCCCGCTTCCCGTAGACGGGAGTCCTGGTATGGCCCGGCCAGGATGATTCAGTCTAGTCGCCATCCTTCTACTATCCCCTCCCTTCTTTCACCTTTGTCTTCTCCTTCTTTTCACTCTTCTCATTTCTCTTCTTTCCTTTTCAACTCCTTTGGCGGCAAGGGCTAACCTTGGGTGGTGACAGATACTCTCGTCCAGATCCACACTTGGTTATAGTTTCTGGGTAGCGCTAATAGAGTAATGCTTCCAGCAAAGCCATATTTGTTATGGGGTATTACCTATTCCCCCGTTGGGCTCCGTGGTGGGCGGCGCGCCACAGATTCCGAACACCCTTTGCCTTTTTATGGCGCCCCTCTCTTCTAAACCCCGAGCAGAGCGACCCCCAAAAGGGTTCGCCCCGCTCCCCCTACTTTTGAAAAAGCCAAAGAACCCGACACCTTTTCACGTTTTCTTGTACTTCATGCTGCAAACGACAGTCTACCGTTGTCAAAGATGTCACCTTTCCTTGTCTCTAAGGTCCTAGAGCAGACGATCGGAAAGAATTACAAGGCAAAAAAACTTGCTGGGGACCTCCTTGTTGAGGTAGAAAATAAAACTCAAAGCACAGCATTACTCAAGTTGACAAGCTTAGGCGAACACCAAGTCTCTGTAACCCCGCACCGCACTTTGAATACTGTCCGCGGCGTCATCTCTGAGGATGACCTCCTTCAGTGTACTGAAGAGGAAATCCTTGAAGGTCTGCGTCGAAGTGCTGTTGTAGCCGTGCGGCGAATCACCCTACGACGAGACGGACAGGAGATGCCAACCCGACACCTAGTGCTGACTTTTGAACTCCACTCTCTGCCTTCCACCGTGAAGGCAGGGTATCTAAACTGCAGAGTTCGCCCTTTCGTTCTGAACCCACAGCGATGCTTTCGTTGCCAGCGTTTTGGACATGGCTCCCGAAACTGCCGTGGCCGAGAAACTTGTGCGAAATGTAGTGCCACTGACCACGTCGCTGACATTTGTGAAAACGACCATAAATGTATAAACTGTGGCGGACCACACCCCGCATTTTTTGCGCGCATGTCCGAAATGGAAGGAAGAAAAAGAGATAATTACATTTAAGGTCAAACACAATCTTAGCTACCAAGACGCTAAAGAACAGCTTGCCTTCAAGGCAAGGGGTTCATATGCCGAGGCAGTGCGAAGGGGACCCCCACTGTCTAAGGCATCTGTGGAGACGCAGACTTCCCCGGAAGACCTGTCATCTCCACAAGGGTCCTTTACGTACGTCCGAAGACGGTGGGCAACCCACCGCCTTCATGCTCCAATGAGGGTGTTGTGCCCTCTAAGGAGGGTACTGCACCCTCCAAGGAGCCAGACGTGCCGTCACCGGCACCAGCTGGCCCTTCTGGCCGGGGTCGGGGGCTGCCTCCCCGTGCCTCTGGCAGCTCTTCAAAGCCTGGGCGGTCAGATTCACCTCTGCCGCCCAAAGGACCCAAGGTCCCATCGGATGAGAAAATGGATGTGAGCATCCCGCTCTCTGATGAGGACCTTCCTCTCTCTAGATCAGGGTCGGTTTCCTCGGCCTCCTGCGAGGCTGCAGGACGGCCTAAGGACACTGCAAAAAAGAAAACCATCCCACGGATCGTGGCACCAAAAGACACATAAACTACATTTCACAATTTTTGTATAACACACTTATTGAAGCGTTTCCTTTATTGAAAATAAATGTCTTTCTTCCTTCAGTGGAACTGCAGAGGCCTCCTGCCTAACTACGATGATGTGAGCTATCTTTTAGAGGAACACCGGCCCATTGCATGTTGCCTACAGGAAACGCACCTAAAGACCACCCAAACAAATGTCTTAAAACACTTCCAGGTGTTTCGGAGGACCGTACACATGCAGCTCACGCAGCTGGAGGTGTTGCGGTGGTTGTGCAACGTTCAGTTCCTTCTAACGAGGTAGCCCTGCAGACTTCACTGGAGGCAGTGGCTACACGCATTTTGTTAGATCGAATAATTACAGTCTGTTCTTTGTATGTACCTCCCAATTATCAGTTACATGTGGAGGAGCTAGAAGACCTTGTTAATCAACTTCCTTCACCTTTCTTACTTTTAGGAGATTTTAACGCACACAATCCTCTGTGGGGTAGTGACAGACGGGATTCTAGAGGGGCCCTTGTTGAGCGTTTTTTGCTTTCTGCGGGATTGTGCCTGCTAAACACACATGAATCTACATATTTTAGCTCAGCAACTCGCACTTTCACTTCCATTGACCTATCTATTTGTCACCCATCATTATTCTCATTGCTTTCATGGAAGGTCATCCCGAATCCTCACGGAAGTGACCACTTTCCCATCATTTTAGAATTTAACCATCTTCCCATGACAGTCCCCACGCGCTCTCCTCGTTGGAAATTCGAAGATGCCAACTGGCCTACTTTCAAAGAATCATCTCTTTTTGCATGCACATCACTCGACGATCTCGATATCGATAGAGCCACCGAACATATCACTCAGCACATTTTACAAGCCGCCATTCTCTCCATCCCCATGACGTCCTCGCATCTACCCAGGAGACCAAAGCCCTGGTGGAACAAAGATTGCCGTTTGGCCAAAAAAGAACAAAATCGAGTGTGGGGTATATTTAGACGCTACCCTACAACACACAATCTTATTGAATTTAAAAGAAAAAGGGCCCAGGCGAGGTGGATTCGAAGGCAAGCGAAGAAAAAAGTTTTAGAGGGTACGCTTCCTCAATTAACAGCACTGTATCTGCGAAGGAAGTCTGGGATCGCGTACATAAAATTGACGGCTCTTACCGGGCATTCACTGTCCCACTCCTGAGTCGGAATGGAGTGTGTCCTGCAAGTCTTGAGGAACAGGCCAACATCCTCGGTGAGCACTTCAAGAACGTCTCCAGTTCCGAACATTACACACAAACGTTCCAGCGACACAAGATCAATGCAGAAAAAAAGCTGTTATCACATCAGGTGGCATGCACGAACCTTATAATACTCTATTTACATTATACGAACTTCAAATGGCACTTCTTTGTTCCAAACAAACTGCCCCTGGACCAGATGGTATTCATTATAAAATGCTCGAACATCTTCATCCATCCACTATGGAACTAATTTTGTACCTTTTTAATAGAGTATGGCTCGAGGGCCACTTTCCATCCTCCTGGAAGATTGCTGTGGTTGTACCAGTGCTGAAGCCCGGCAAAGATCCCTCTTGTGCATCTAGCTACAGACCAATAGCTCTAACTAGCTGTCTTTCCAAGACACTAGAAAGGATGATTAACAAGAGACTCATGTTTTTTCTAGAACGAAACAACTGCCTTGATAAGTTCCAGTGTGGCTTTCGTTCAGCACGGTCCACTATCGATCATCTCGTCCGCTTTGAGACCTTCGTACGTGAGGCGTTTGTCAACAGGCAACAGTGTCTCTCCATCTTCTTTGATTTGGAGAAGGCATACGACACGGTCTGGCGTTACGGCATACTGCAAGATTTATTCGATCTCGGTTTCCGTGGCCGAATGTTGAGTGCTATACAGAGTTATCTGCAGCACCGTACTTTCCGCGTGAGGTTGGGAAAAACTCTCTAAGGAGTTTTTACAGGAAAATGGAGTCCCTCAGGGGGGTGTACTGAGTGTCACTCTTTTTATCGTCAAACTTAATTCCATTGGCCGTGCAATTCCTCCTTCGGTGCAATATTCTTTATATGTTGATGATCTCCAGATCTCCGTTTCATCCTGTAATTCCTCAATTTGTGAACGTCGCATCCAACTTGCGGTCAATAATTTGGTCAGATGGGCCGATACAAATGGTTTTAAATTTTCTCCCGAAAAAACAGCTTGTGTCAGCTTTTCTCGTCGACGTGGTGCTCTTCAGGAACCGTCTTTGAACATGTATGGTTCTCCTATTGTTGTAAAAAATGAACACAAGTTTTTGGGCCTTGTGTTCGATTCCAAGTTGACTTTCGTTTCACACATTAAGAGCTTAAAACTCAAGTGTCTTAAATCTCTGAACATCCTTAAGGTCTTGTCACATGTATCATGGGGCTCCGACCGACTGTGTCTGTTGCGTATCTATCGCTCAGTCATTCGCTCTCAGCTTGATTATGGTTGTATTGTCTATAACTCTGCTCGGGCATCAGTTCTAAAGATGTTAGATCCTATTCATCATCAGGGACTGCGATTGGCTACTGGTGCATTTCGCACCTCCCCAGTGCTTAGCCTTTACGCGGAAGCAAACGAACTGTCCCTTGAGTATAGGAGGTTTTCCCTGGGTTTTATGTACTCTGTCAGGGTGCGCTCTGTCGCGGAGCACCCCGTTCGAGATAACATTGAGACTATCAAGTTCCAACGCACTTTTGAAAACAAACCTTCCATAGTCCCCCTTTTTCTATGAGGAATAATACTGCAGCACAATCTGTTGGGATGGATGCAAAGCCTCAGCTAGTCCAGTACCCACCAGATATAGCTCCATGGAACAACTGCCACATACATTGCGATTTTACACTAACCAAGTATAACAAAAAGAATGTTCCACAGGAAGTCATAAGGCAGGACTTCTTTGAGCTTCAGACCAAATATCACGAGTATGCCAGTTTTTATACAGATGGGACAAAAAAGGACTCGGTAGTAGGCTGTGCTATGGTGGGACCATCGGTAAATCAGGTGAAGAGAATAAATTCAAAAGCCTCTATACTAACAGCAGAGCTTTATGGTTTGATGCTGGCTGTTGATTTTATAATCAAAAAACGTCTTTCTCACGCTGTAATCTACACCGACTCTTTAAGCTCTCTGAAGGCAGTCGCATCAATGAACCGTGTAATAAACCCACTGGTTTCTGAGTTAAAGCACAAGATTATTCTGGCTGGTAAGAAAAATCTTGACATAGTCTTATGCTGGGTTCCTAGCCATGTTGGCATTCCTGGAAATGAAGCAGCTGATTGTGCAGCCAGCTCTGCTAATGATCGAGAAATCGACACACACCAAATACCCTACAAAGACTACCACAACTCTCTGAAACGTTGCATCAAAGCAAAGTGGCAGCTGCAATGGAACAGCGAAACCAGCAACAAACTACACGCAATCAAACCTTTTCTAGGCGAGTGGGAGAGTGCCCGACATCGGGAGCGCTTTTATGAAGTCATACTCTGTAGGTTACGAATCGGTCATACTCGTCTCACACATGGACACATCTTGAGCGGGGAGGATGCCCCTGAATGTGTGCACTGTAACCTACCTCTAAGTATAATGCACATACTCATTGAATGCCCTATGTATGACCAATGCCGGTATAAACACTTCTCGCTGCTTTATAAAGAACACATTCCACTACACCTTGCCCTTCTACTAGGTGACGAACCGCTCATTCCATACAGTTGTGTCTTTAATTTCCTCACAGATATCGGCATTCTACACCGACTGTGATTTTACTTTCTATCCTTAATTCATTGTCATATTGTTTACACTTATACACATTCATGTTCATGGTTTTATCATATATTTCGCTACTATAGCTCTTTCCTCTTCATAAACCCGAATTGCAATAGTCTAAGCTTGGCGCAATATAGCCTTAGTTGCTGATGCGCCATAAACCCCCAATCAATCAATCAATCAATGAGGAACTTGAATTACTTTGTGATCAGCTTCCTTCTCCTTTTGTGCTTGTGGGTGATTTTAATGCTCATAATCCTCTCTGGGGAAGTGGGCGAAAAGATACACGAGGAGCATTTATTGAGCGTTTTTTACTGTCATCAGGATTATGTTTGCTCAATTCGAAAGAACCTACACATTTTTCATCAGCAACACGTACATTCACATCAATTGACCTTTCAATTGTGCATCCCACATTATTTCCTTTCTAACATGGAAAGTCATTCCTAATCCATATGGCAGTGATCATTTTCCCATTATTTTAGACTTTCACAATCACCCTGTCACACTTCCAACTCGGACACCTAGGTGGAAGATTGATAAAGCCAATTGGACTCTTTTCAAGCAATCCTCTGTTTTAGCTATTACATCTCTCCATCAACTCTCTATTGAAGAGGCAGTAGACCATATCACAAAGCACATATTGGAAGCTGCTATGCTCGCAATACCCATGACATCCACTCACCTTCCCAAACGACCAAAGCCATGGTGGAATGAAGATTGCCGAGAGGCTAAAAAGAAACAAAACAAAGCATGGGGCATTTTTAGGCGGTACCCTACACCGAGCAACCTTATTACATTCAAGAAAATGAAGGCTTCTGCGCGATTTGTTCGCAGGCGTTCTAAAAGACATTGTTGGGTGAAGTATTCGTCATCTATAAATAGTCAGGCAACACCAAAGGAGGTATGGGATCGAGTCCACAAAATAAATGGCTCTTACCATGCTTTTTCCATTCCTCTCTTGACAAAAAATGGAATATGCCCTGAAAGCCTCGAAGAGCAGGCAGACATTCTTGGCGAACATTTCTGAGTTTGTCTCCAGCTCAAGGAACTACACGCCCACTTTCCTTCAACACAAAGCACAGGTAGAAAAAAGGTCTGTCAATAGTTCGAGTGGCTATCAAGACCCATATAATGCTCCACTCACATTGCATGAACTTGAAATGGTTCTTCATTCCCCTAAGCAGACTGCACCTGGCCCAGATGGAATTCATTACATTATGCTTCAACATCTTCATCCCTCAACTGTTCAACTCATTTTATATCTTTTCAATAGAATTTGGTCTGAAGGCCACTTTCCGACTTCTTGGAAAGTGGCCTTTGTAGTACCCTTGCTTAAACCGGGAAAAGACCCTTCTAGTGCCTCTAGTTATAGGCCTATTGCATTGACTAGCTGTCTGTCAAAAACTCTAGAACGGATAATTAACAGAAGGCTTATGCATTATCTTGAAACTCACAAAATCCTAGACAGGTATCAGTGCGGCTTTCGGTCAGCACGATCCACAGTGGACCACCTGGTTCGCTTCGAGACAGCCGTGAGAGAGGCATTTGTGAACAAGCAGCACTGCCTTTCTGTGTTTTTTGATCTGGAGAAGGCTTATGATACTGCCTGGCGAACTGGAATCCTGCAAGATCTGATCAACATCAGTATTTGCGGGAACATGTTCGGCGTCATTAAAAGCTATTTAGAGTGCCGCTCATTTCGTGTGAAACTTGGAACAACTTTCTCTCGTGATTTTTTACAGGAAAACGGTGTTCCCCAGGGTGGTGTACTTAGTGTCACTCTTTTTATTATAAAAATAAACTCCATTGCCTGAGTAATACCACCTTCAGTTCAATACTCTATTTATGTTGATGACATCCAAGTTTCAGTATCATCATGTAACCGCTCTATATGTGAAAGGAGAGTTCAACTGGCAATCAACAAATTGACGCACTGGGCTGATACCAACGGTTTCAGGTTTTCCACAGAAAAGCAGTGTGTGTATGCTTTTCTCGCCGGCGAGGAATTTTTCAAGATCCTTCATTAACCATTTATGGACTGCCTATAGACCTTTCCAAAAGGAGCGCTCTGGCCGCCGCCATTTTGCGAATCGAGCGACCCCTATCAGCCAGAAATTTCTGGGACCCGCCTGAGCTGTGGAAACCCGGTCAGCGTGACTCCCACTTGCATTGTGCATTTGGAGTTCACCGGCTTTTCTTGGAAGTTTTTACTTTATTTGCCTGTTTAGGATGCTTACCCTTTGTGTGTTATCTTCCACTGTGAGAACCAGGGAATACAAGGGCTCGTAGCCTCCTCGGCCTTCGCAGGAAACGAATGAAGGGAGCGTCAAGCAGCCCGCGACGCAGGCAGTTCGACGTTCTTGGAGGATTATTTCCGTTGAGATAATCTCCAAAGCCTTCCCGGCTATGTTCCGGTCTCGCGAAAAATAGCTGGTAGGGTAGGGTCCGGGCGTGGGGACGGAATAGATACGTTCGTTCATTTGGTTTGAAGCTGGGCGAAAAAGCAGCTCTCTTTCTACATGTTCCCCAAAACACACCGGATTCCGTCCGATTGTCGTGAAGTGACTATCGTCGACACTGAATATTGGACGTGCTGTGTTAGTTGAGACCTTTCTCAAGTCCTGTTCGGATAACGCGGCACCGTGGGGTACGTACAATATATGATGTTCGATTGATAATACTCGTTGAATTTCATGCTGTGCGGCGGGGAATATCTATGCAGTTCGGATATCCTGTGCGGTCAAATATTTTCGCCGGCTAAGATCTTTGTAGATTGACACGGCTGAGTGTACGGTGCCATATAAATATCAACATAAAATGAAACGAACATTCCAGTCGCATTTGTTCTGTCGCGCGCGGACTCACCAAAACAGCTTTCATTTCTTCGTTTTGTTTTTCCCAAAATAGTACAATGGCATTCTTAAAACCCCGAGAAATTCTAATCGCCATAGAACACAAAATAAAAAATAAAACGCGGCAATTTAGCCTCCACCAGCATCCGGAAGTGCGCCTACGCAGGCTGCCACAGACCACTGACTAGAAAACCCACAGCTCAGCGCAGTCGGGCAACACTGACATACCCTCTCAAAACCAGGGACGCCCGCTGTAAATCGCTTCGTTCGAGACTGCCGCTGGAAAGGTCTATAGCTGTGAAGAGTGAACATAAGTTTTTAGGTCTTTTGTTCGATTCAAAATTATCTTTTGTTTCTCACATTAAGCAGTTGAAGTTGAAATGCACAAAATCCCTTAATATTCTAAAAGTATTGTCTCATCAATCTTGGGGTTCTGATAGACTGTGCCTCTTACGCATTTATCGTTCAGTGGTCCGCTCCCGTCTGGATTATGGTAGCTTTGTGTATGGCTCAGCTAAAGCATCAGTATTGAAGATGTTAGACCCTATTCATAATCAGGGGCTACGGCTGTCTGTCGGAGCTTTCCGCACTTCCCCGATTCCCAGCCTGTATGCGGAGGCCAATGAGGTTTCTCTTGAGAAAAGACGCTTTGCTCTAGGATTTATGTATTCACTCCGAGTAAGGTCTGTTCCTCTCCATCCTGCTCATGACTCTGTTGTAAAAATTAGGTTTCAAAGGACTTTCCAAAATAAGCCAAGTTTTGTTCCTCCTTTTGCCTTGAGAAATACTACGGCAGCAGAACTCTTTGGTCTGGAGCCCAAACCCTGTGTGACACAGCACAGAAACACTGTAGCTCCTTGGGATTACTCCCTCATCCATTGTGACTTTACACTGACAAAACACAATAAAAAAGACACTCCGGACGAAGTGCTAAGGCAAGAGTTTTTCGAACTACAGAGCCACTATCAGCACCACACAAGCCTTTATACAGATGGTACTAAAACTGAATCCTTTGTAGGCTGTGCAATGATTGGACCATCTGTTCGCAAGATAAAAAGACTGAACCCCTTTGCCACAATTTTAACGGCAGAGTTGCATGGTCTACTCCTTGCTGTTGAATATATCATTGAGAAGAAACTTCGTCGCTCCGTAGTATACACAGATTCTTTAAGCTCATTAAAAGCCCTTGTCTCACTGAATATCCCCACAAACCCCTTGGTTTCACACCTGCAGAGTAAAATAATCTGTGCAGCCAAAAACAAATGTGATATTATGTTCTGTTGGGTGCCAAGTCACGTTGGCATCCCGGGTAATGAGGAGGCAGATCAGGCTGCGCACTCTGCTGCCACACAAATTGTGCACCTTAACGAAATTCCCCACAAGGATTATTACAAGGTGGTTAGACACTGCATACTGCAGAGATGGCAACATGAGTGGGATACTGAGATAAACAATAAGTTGCATATGGTGAAACAACTCTTGAAGGAATGGGAGAGTGCCCGGCACCGTGAACGATTCTACGAGGTAGTACTCTGCCGTCTAAGGATTGGCCATACACGGCTCACACATGGGCACCTTTTGCGCGGTGAGGATGCCCCACAGTGCGAACATTGCCATTGCCCTTTGACTATTCTTCATATTCTAGTTGAATGCAATGCGTATGGCCTAGAACGCCGTAATTACTTTTCACAGCTTTACAAAGAGCATACTCCCCTACATCTTATGATTTTACTTGGTGATGAACCCCTCATACCACACTCTTGTGTTTTTAACTTCCTCAAAGCAATCGGCCTTCTACACCGACTGTGATTTTACTGTTTTTGAACTCATGTCCATACCTTTTACACTTATACATAAATCATGCCCATTGTTTTATCCAATCATCTGCTACTAAAGCTCTTTCTTCTCCTTAACCCTCTCCCAGCAATAGTGCACGTACTTGGCACATTATAGCCTTAGATGCTTTTGCGCCACTAAAACCCAATCAATCAATCACCGGTATCTGTATTCCTTTATCGAAATACATTTGGAAAGTTTCTTTTCAACCTCCCAAAACTAGAGTTCCATAACAAAAAAACAAAAAAGAAAGTCAAGAAAACGAAAAGAAAAAAGAAAACACGTTGCTTTCTGATGTGCTTCGAGTAATAAAATGTTTCTCCTGCAATTATGGGGGATGTTTCTTAATGCGTGGTTGTGCAATTTATTTCCCGCAAATTTGGCGCTTCATAAGTGTTCTATACACAGGCGCGTCTTATATGCTAATTTTTACTTAGGAAGAAACTTGCAAAAAGTGGGGGTGTGTCCTAACAACGATGCATCTTATACGTCAGGAAATACCGTACATTTTTTTTTGTGTTGATTTATTTTACGTTTATTTGCCCCCATGCCTTTCAACAAGGCATGAGTCGGAGAATATGTGATATTCAGGAAGAACCAAAAAAAACAACAATAGTGATGGACCCCAACACTGCCAGCCTGTCGACAACAATAGAATGCAGTTTGTACAATTCAAATAAGTATGCCGGATCTGAATTTTTTTTTTCACATCCTACCTAGCCTAAAGCAGCATAACTGAATGAATGTAAATTATACTCATCGTCAGCTTCCTGTGCTAAGTTGGCAAGGCTGGCGTAGCTTCCGCAGCGCTGCATTTCCACCCACTTGAATTAAAAAAGGGTGAGGGCCTCGCCCAAAGAGCATGTGGAGACGTCTTTTTGTCTTTCCTCTCTCTTTTTCTATTTTTACAGACTTTTTCTCAGTGTTCTGGAAACTAAGCTAGCCCTGCCAAATTAGCACAAAAAGGTGACGTTAGGCATAGAGATCTTAAAAATGAAAAATGGTAATAAAAGCTTACAGCTTGGGGATATCCAAGAGCCGGATACTTGGCCACGATGTCGGCCACAAGTGGCTGCGCAGACAGCATCCAGTGCCTGCGTTCGTCGAACGTCCTCTCCATCGACAATGCAATTTTCTGCCAGTCCGGGTTTCCTTTCCGCACCTCCTTGGCCATCAAGGCCAGATGGCCGGCAACAGAGTCCTGGTCTTCGGCGTCACCCCAGTAGGTAACACCGCTGAGCTGGAAAGGTGTTGCAAGCATTAATCAGTAGCGTTTCCTACTTCAGTACTAATATGATACACTCACAATAAATTTTACTTAACAGTACGTTCAGTGCCTTTTGCTACCTGCACTATGTCAGCCAAGTGGTTTTAACAAACGTGAAAACAACTACGAAATTCAATTATGCATGCTAGGATGGTCCAGAAGGGTGCAACTACTTTAACATATCAAAGCACCTACCGAAATCAGGCAAAACGAAATATTGGGTGCTTGTTTGTCTCAAAAGAATAGCAAGACGATAAGTTACAAATAAAAAAAATAATCACTCATCAGGTTCATTTATTAAGCATGAAAGAGCAAAACCTCGAAAGAGTAAATCTGAAGCTTAATATCTAGAACAGGAGTGACCAAACTGATACTTCCCAAGAGCTGCAGGAAAAGCATAGCAAACACTATATGATTCTACTAAGCACCGGAGGAACAAAAGAATAAAGTGCAGACTCGGACGTTCTGGTGCCTTACATGTCTGGCGATGTGCTGCACCGCCACTGCGGGCCTGGCGTCAGCGCTCTGCTGCCTCGCTTCACTGGCCTTGTGGTGCTTCGCCCGTGCTGCACCGACACCTGGCACAGTGCTTTCCATTGCACGCCTCCCATTCTTTGCCTTCACACGGAGGTGTGCTCGCCAGACCTCCTGGAACAAAGCGGTACAAGTGCCCATGATTCCAATTTTCAATTACACCTAAGTAACGCACACTCACATATTTTAAAGAAGAACCATCCCTTAGCTTAGGGTACTTGGCCACAAGCTGCTCTGCGGCAGAAGCGTAGAGGAATCCAGGATACCTGCATGGAAGTGTGAAAGTATGTTATTTCCATTTGTAAAACAAAAATGGCATACTACAGTAAAATACCAAGCATGTGCCCATATCACAGAAAGCGCCAACCTCATATTTTTGCAACGATTCAAAAATAAACAAAGGAGACATTGAATGCCCATCCCCCTATTTTGAGTAAAGATAAAAAAATTCAAGGAACACACAAGCACCCACACGTTGTGACATCCTTGCCGTGATCACAGAGGTAACTGCTACCGGCTATCTCCGCGACCGGCGCAAGCCACAGCACGGGATTTAGTGAAACCAAAGAATCGAGCTTACAAGAAGTAGCACAAAAAATGGAGGCCAATGGCCAAGGTGGCAAAAGTTGACAAAAAAGAAGTATAAATATATGGCCACCTGCAGATTTTTTGAACACCAAAATTGAGGACCCTACTACTTGGACGTTTTTCTGGGACCGTCACACACCCGATAGGGTTAATGGACGTTTTTGTGGGACCGTCAGTCACACCATAGGTTTAATGTATAACAGTGAAAAAATTTTCGGCTGCCGTATAGCCCGTCGCTAGATTTTTAGCGCACAATTTGCATGGTTTCCTATGTCTACACTCGCAAGTCACTGAGCCGCCGCAAGCTTAACTGCCACCAACATGGCTGTTTTGCTTTTGACTTGTGGCCTCAATACCATGTTCTATGCAGTAAAAGAGCTGGATTGAGGCAACAGTCGGACATCCCGGTTCCGCTAAGGCCAACATGGCCGCTGTCTCGAAGCTCTTGGTTCTTCTCGTGTTCGTGTTTTCCGAGTACATCTGCAAAAAGAACAACCCTTGGCCGTTCTTTTCGAGTGCTTTGAATGCTGATAGGTTTATACTTCGTTTCACCTATGTCAAGCGAAATAAAAAATAGAAGGGCGATCCGAACGGTCTGCACATTCTTGCTTCGCTCGAGCGCACATGCAGACAGGAATGCAAAAACCACTGAGCTTGTGCTAGTAGCTTTGGCTTCACTCACACATAAGGGGAAACAAAGTTTAGTAGTGAAGTGAGCTTGGTCGGCTGAACTGTATACCATATTTTCTGGACCATAAGTCGCACTCCCCTATTTTGAGACGTTTTCACGGAAATGATTGTATATGAGTCGCACTGTTCCACAAGACGCACTTGTTTGAGCTGTATCGGTGATGACAGCAGCCTGCAATTTGTGTATCGCAGGCCACTGTAGTTGACAGCGATGCGCATTCGGCGTGTGTGAGAGTCACCTCAGCGTCGCTGCAAGCGGTGGCCCACATACGCAGCAGCACATGACTTCCGATTTCGCAGTATAGCTTTTCCGTGCTTTCGGTGGCGGCAAACACAAAGGCAAATTCAACTGTGGCCGCATTTGCCTTTGTACTCTCACGATAGATAAAATCACGATAGATAATGAAACAGACTGGCAGCCCGCCAGCGTGTTCCATTATCTATCGTGCCTTCTGCCCTTCTTGGCGGACAGTGCCGGGAGATGTTTTCATAAAATAGTTGGTACGCAAGTCATACCGTTCCATAAGACACAACGACGGAAATTTTGGAGAAAAATATGCAACTTATACACCGGAAAATATGGTTAATAGAAAATTCAGTGGTCGAACCAAGCAAGGGCCCGCCTGCTCATATGCTCCTGCATTTTTCCTCTTAGACCTAGCAGCGCCTAGCACCCAGTTTTACATGATCATCTCTAAATTTTGAGTGGGCGCTCCTCAGTATTTTTGCGGTAGTACCGAAAAAACATGCTAAAAAAACAACACAAAAGTAAACAGCGTCAGAAAGGAATATACACAACGAACAGTGCTTGTTTGCCATTCATGTTCCTTTCTGTGCTTCGATTAGTTCTACGCTCTTTGTCATACCATCTTTTGTATATCAGATGGCCAAGCTCACCACCGTATTTCAGTATGTAATGTAATATCCTTAGAAATTGAACCCCTGTTCCCCAGGCCAACAGGGGTGGAACAAGCTAAACATACTAAAGTCTGCAACTTCCATAAAATAAAATGCCAACTCACAGTGTGTAGCTACACAGGTCATAGTATATGTGGTTCACAATTTGCCTCTTCAAGTCTTCTGACACATCTGCCAGCCCTTTCACCCTGCTGAGGGCATCCTCAACATGGTCTGGCATTCGAGGGTAGACGATACCTTGACACATCCTTTGTTAATGCCTGTGCAGGACGCTCTGCACACTGAAACTGCAGCAGTTGAGACTGCCTGGAACAATGGAACAAAGCAATAATGATAAAAGCCATATCATATAAAACTCTCAAAAGTGCACTTCCATTCATTGAAAGGGAACATTGCATTCGAGTAATCGAGGCTCATTTAATGGTTGTGCTCATTGAAGAGTTGTGGAATTCTAAAGTGCATAGAAAACTACCTCGCTGATGTACTATCTTGGACTCTGTTAGCTATAACACAGCAGCCGTGGCAGTTCCATACCGCCAGCGCCACATAGCAGGTGCCCTCCAAAGCACTGTGCCAACTGTATGCGGCAGAATATCATACTCTGTCTTCGTCATCTGCTAGGTGCAAACGAGACGCCACCACAGCACTTGCAGATGTTTGCTTCACAGGCTTTTGTGCGTGCCTCTTTCGGTATGAGGATTCCGCTAAGCATAATCAATGTCGATGATTGCATACATATCTAGGTGGAAAACTTTTCTCAATCGGACAGATGGCTGTTGATGGCCTTTCCTCGTTTCAAACAATTTCACAACTGGTTTATAAATGCATACCTGCCAACCTAGCAACATGAATATTCGGGAGACCGCCGCACGGGATAGGAGGGTCAAAACCTATTTTTTTTAGTTTGACAAGAAACCTTGTGAAGGGGCACTCTGCGCGGATCACACTGTCTTCGCAGTTGCTTTGAAGCAAACTGCCGATGGTGCCCTGCCCTTCTACGGCACGAACATGGTTGTGAAGCTTTTGTGAAGCAATGTGCGTCTTGATGTCAGGCTTGCTGCCGTGCGAAACGCTCACATCACAGGCGCACATGGTACAGAATCCATACTTGTCAGCTTTCCGCAAAGCGACAAAGCACGGAAACTCAGTCGCGTATGATCTCAAAAATACTTGCAAGTACTTCTTCTTGGCTGTTTGAAAGCGCCATCTATCGTTCCAACTAAACTCGGGGAAACACAAAGAATAGTTTGGCGTTCCGCACCTCACTTGACGACCTGACAAAGCCAACTGAAGCCTAGCGCACCCATGATCATATAAGCCGTGTTCCAAAATGCACTCGAACTTACTCAGGAGTAGAGGTTTCGTACCTTGGCGTTTGAAAATCTACCCTCGTTTTACGCTGCTGCTCTGAGTTGTCACGTGGTAACACGCCGGAGTAACCTAAACCTACTCTCGAGTAACTCGCACTGACACACACGTGATGATTATAACTATAAAGCGTCATAAAGCAAAAAAAAAAAACTACGGCAGCCATTTTTTGGGAGATTTGAGGTTGCGTTTGTACAATCGGGAGATGTATTCAAAATTCGGGAGGCTCCCGAACAATTCGGGATAGTTGGCAGGTATGTAAATGTATAATAATGAAGCAAGCAGTAAACACTGGATTCATTATCAGTCTGGGCTTAAATATACACTTATTTATTTACAACTCCTTCTAAGAGTCGGTAAACCGCTGTGGCAGCGTCCACTTTGCCCCTAGCAGACGACAGAGAGTTTGAGTGCAACCTGGAAGAGCAATGCTGCAGCACTAGAATAGGTGCTGTGTTCCGGAGAGCGTCTGCTGTGTGGCGCTGGGGGTACGGAACGGCCACAGCTGCCATGTTATAGCTTACAATGTCCACAATATTTATATGTTTTTTTAATGAAGATTTCTTTATTACTCAAAAGGGAACATGCAGAACTCTGTGTCATTCTCCAAAAAAAGTACAGATAAAATGAAAATTTAATCAAAATAGGTTTGGGGCTGTAACTATGGTGCTTGGAACGTGCATCCGACTCGTGTGTTCACCATCAATACCTCCCATGCATTGAAAGTGGCCCCGAAGCTGCAGCAAATTATGTCATGGGAGCTGCCATATCATATTGTCGCCTGTTGCGATCCTGTTTGTAGGATGTCGAAACGCTGGCAAAGAAGGCGAGAGAACGCAAGGGCTGCGGTCGTAGCATCTCAACCAGTGCCTGAAAACGTTTCTTTCGAATGACTGGATGCAGAGCAAGCTACAGCAGAACAAGCATCTGCCATATATGCCCCTGCTTTTGTAAGGCCCGGTTCAAACCAAAAATGATTTTTCCTTTTTTTACTGCCGTAACTAGGACGATTCCTGTGAGATGCTATGACGTCACAGCGGCGTTTGCCCAGCGTTCCTCCTGTTAGAAACCCCACAGCAACGTCCTGGCATCTCGCAGAAATCATCCTAGTTCCGTAGAAGGAAAAGAAAAATCCTTCGTGTTTTGAACTGGGCTTAACACCACCAGGATCGTGGCCAGCAACAACATCACACTTTTGTGACATTATCAAGCGGAAATCAAGGAACCACTTTTTGGCCATGGTAAACACACCAGACGGAAATGCGTTCCAGGCTCCATACTATGAATAAGATTTCAAAAAGATTATTGTGAGGAAAAAAATAATCAGCAAAGGCTGTTGGGGATTACAATTATGTTTCCTCTTGCATGTATGTGATAACTCAATAAATATAGTTACTTTAGAGCAGGAGACTGTCTTTGTTAGATATAAACGCAGCGCAAAATGATGTGCAGATGAGTTAAGTTGCGACTCGCAAAAATTACAGTCAACAAATGATTACGCCTTGTTGACCCAGTGCATCATGTCATCCATTGGAATGGGCAGCAGCCAGCAGTGATTTCCCTACCCCCCCCCCCTGGTTTTTCTAAAGGCACCCCCTTAACTCGCAACGACTCCTCTATTCTCAGTGACCCTCTCCCCCCTAAAAATTTAGACACCGCGCGCCCTAATTTCAATTTCTGGGGAAACCCCTGACAGCAACTGAAATCTAACTTGTTCTAGAAAAAAATAAAACCAAGTATCTGTTTGGAATTACCCAGTAGCTGCTTCGGTAGCCCCAGCTTCCAGCTGGACTTCAAGTTTGATTTTTGAATATTGTTGTAGAACAGTGATACCGTCCAGGTCGACATATTCTTGAAAGCGGTCATCGAACACCTAGGTAGAGCAAGAATGTTAGTAACAAGATCATATTTCATAGCAGGTTTAACCACAGCACACTGGAGCTGACAACCTTCTGCGGCTGCAGAGAGGCTAGCTACTCATTCACACATTTACAAGCTAACAATTTTCGCTCTAGTTGAAAAACAGTTCTTTTGCACAGAACAAAATTTCCAAATGTGAGCCCAATATAGCAATAGACAGTGTTGAAAAGTTGCCTGTTTTCACTGCATGTTTTTTCTGTATTCTACCCCAGTCTCTGATCTTACATTCATGGTAGCAGCCTTCTGCAAGACTTAAAGGCACACCTGAGCATTTAAGGCCCAACCACACGGAGCACTTTTCACGAGGTTGCGCGTCTGTCCGCGTCAGAACAAGGGATAGGGCGGCCAGCCACATGGGGACTTGCACCTGCCAGCATCGCTAGACCGTCTACTAGGCCTAAACAATCTGACTGCCACTTCAATAACTGTGTTGGTAACCTCAATTAACAAGGGACAAAAGACAACAGGCGGTGGGCGAGGGCTGCAGGGTGTGCACACCTATGCCAATGCCGACAACAATGCCGCTTTTTCATCGAAATGGGGCTTCTAATGCTAATGCATTTTACCTGTCCATCAATACCTCATTCCTCAGTGTGGATACTCAATGAAAGGCACATCACAGTGAAAACAAAGCTTGCTATAGTTTGTTGCACCTCAAGAATAGCAGAAGAGTGGAGAGGAGGAAACCACTTCTCTACGCCAGGATTGCTGGTTTCCTTCTCTCGAGCCTTCGCTCTGCTAATGTGGAAAGAGGGGCGCTTTGTGGGAGGGGCTTGCTCCTGCTGTTCTTGAGTAGCAAAAGTACCCAAGCACCAAAGAGCATGCACGGAACAGAGGTCTCACATGTATGCTATGGCACGATGAGGGCTTTCTGCTGGCTCCATATCTAACTTTGGCAGGCATCCAATTTCATGGGCTCGCTCACAGGAGCAGTTATGATGGCGATGGAAGCTTTAAATTGTGTCATCACGCACACTCAATACTTATGGTTTCAGCAGGCTCCTTGGTACTTGGATAATTTAAAAAAAGGTCTATTGTACAGTAAAAGCTTACTTGGATCAGCAAGCTCTCTGGCTCAAGGTGGCTGAAGTGCGGAGAGGTCCTCAATGCGATGAGGACATCTTCAAGCCGGTAGGAGCCCCCGACTGCGATCGTTTTGCTTGATTGACCGAGCCTTACCAGGCACGTGATGTCCATTTGATCAACAGGCTGGAAGTAAATGTGCTTCAATATTTATTTTATTTACAAGGAACATTCCTTTGAAACACAAGTGGATTTGAAGATGAGCTGAACAGTACTAGATTTAGCGTCCAAAAACAAGCCTCAATCAGTATCTACCTCACCTTTTGAGAAAAATAAGCAACTGCTTATTCATACTATGATCATGATAATTGCCTCAGTAGAACTATAAAAGACAGACTCCACAAGGCAAGCTATGCTGCAAGCACACTTAGAAACTAGCCTAGGTAGTGGCAGCTATGGCCCTATGGCTAATGCCAGCTTTAAACTGAATGACTGCACAGCTGTAGAAACAGAGCCAAGGACTTGAATCTGTAAAAACTTAATTTGAAAGTGTAGAACTCCATGAGATGTGAAGACTTCGAATTTAGCGAACTTCGATTTCAAGAATATCCTTAATCTTCTAACATTTTGAACTTGTTTCTCAAAGAAATTCAATATCTTAGAAATTTTCTGAACTATTTGAATGATAGCCAAATCTTAGAAAGGTGAACTTGAACGTCAAGAAACCACCGCAGCTTTAACTTTGTGAATTGTAACCTCCATGTAATTACGAAACTACAAATTTTGCAGAACTGCACCACTGCCAGGTAAGAAAATTTATAAGCTTTCCGGATTTGAACCTGGGGAGGTCTGCAACATCTCTACTCTTAATATTGGATGGGGAGGACTTAACAGCAATTGTGTAATACTTCTATATGACATTCTCAATGCAGGGTAGGCTGAATGGAAGTGACCCACTTCAATTGCAAAAATCTGTTTGGTGTTTCCAAGCCGTGGTACTGTAATTTATCACAGAGATGTTGTGAGGTAGTGGATTCGTTTTGTGAAAATATTAAAGAAAAAAATTGCCTCAATCAAAAGTTACAAAACAAGATTCGCTTTTTTTCACTTTTGTATGTCGCGAGATGGAGTTGAGCATTTTCATGCCCTGAGAAAAAAACATTCTTGTGGCCACTGATGCACTTGGTGGAACAAACCAAGGAATGAAATCAAGCAGATTTTCTTCCCTCCCTTCTTTTGATTTAACTTGCTCATTCAAACAGTGCACAAGAACTTTTTTCTCAGTGGTATAAAAAGCTTAAAGGGCAACTACACTTGATTCCAAAAATTTTGGGATCATGATTGATTCTATACTGATAGGCACTAATAAATGGCCCCATATATTTTGACTCGCGAAATGCGGTATATTCTTTTTATGAAAGCTTGCTTTAAACATGAGCCGAGACCAACCCCGAAACAACGGCTCCGATGGGCAACATTGACAGAGACAGCGAAAGCATGACCATGCCACCAAAATCACAGGGTACCAATGATCACGTGATACTCCAGGCAAGAATGGACGGACGGCGCGGACTGCCGAGCGTGAATGTCGTCTGCTTAGCGTCCCACAATGTCTGTCACTGTGGCCTTAGACAACGCTTAATTGCAAACACAAAGTCAAGTTTTCTCAAAATAATATCTCGTAAACATTAGTAGATGGTTGTCTACTAAATAGCACATAATAAGCTGCAGAGTATGTGCACGCAGCACAAACAAAACACCAATATCGTACAGACATGAAGCAGACGACACGGAACCCTTGGGAGCATCCGTGTTCGTGCTGATCACGTGGAAATCGCTGAGCCAACACCGGGAGGAGACACTGCTTATGTGATCAACCGGCTTTGCCCGGAGAAATAAAAACATACAAAACATAGGAACGTTTGACGTAGCGGCTCAGAGTTGGCTGCGCCAACACCGCAGTACTGACTGCGTTGTTAACTGCACCTCTGTTGCCTGCTAGAGTTAGCAGATTTCGGCGAAATGTCTCCTATAAAAGTTTGCGGGCCCATTTCATAGAGATTGAGACGGAACTGGATCATAATATTTGACGTGTGCTCTTCTTCAATGATACTAAAGAGGTCTGCAATGTTTTTTCACCTGACTTCAAGAAGGGAAGTCTCTTCCCAAAACACTGTGTACTCTACTGCTGTTCAAACCTTTTTCTATGTTTACGACTTTCTTGGCAAAGACTTGTTTATTAATACATTTATTAGCCAAAAATTAAGTGGAGTTGCCCTTAAACCCCTTAACGAATTGTGACGAGCCGAGTTTGCCAAACATAGTTCAACGAGTTAACGTGTCAGCTCGCCAAACTAAATTAAACCATACTGGTACAATATTGTTATAGAAAAATTGTTCCAATATGGTTTAATGGTACTATTTTGTATAAAAACATTGTACCATTAAAGTGTTATTCACATCCAGGTCTGTAGAAAAATTACTCTTAATTTGTAACTTTTAACCGAGGCAAGTATTTTCTCTAATGATTTAGCAAACAAATCCACCCCCAGCTGTATATTTTCGATAAGTTTACAGCAGCATAGCACGCATAACAAACTTTTTCATGTTGCTTCTGAAATGGGCAAGTACCACTCAGCCCACAATTAAGAGATTTGTAGCTCAACATTAAATGGGCCATAGCAGTTTTAAAAATAAATAAAATAAAAAATTCACAGTCACGCATGTTCAGTGGTGAATTTCTACTTTTTTCCTGGACGGAAAATTTCAAGTCAGGACGCCCAAAATAGCTGCTGCAAAACGGTTGCAAGGAGGGCAAGTACGTAGGCGAGCTGTTTAGGGAACATCATTGGAAGAAAATCTGAGACTGGGACAAATAAAAAAACAAAAAACACAGGGTCTCTTATGTTATCCCCAAGACGACTTGAAGGCGAAAGCCCAAGCGCTGATGCATTAAAGACAACACATGATTTACGGATGCTGCGGTGTCCCTTCCGCCTGTGGCGGAGGGGTACCGCATCGGACTACTGCATGAACGGTCGCTGGTGCGACGCCTGCCGAGGGAGAAGAGCGAAAATCCTTTTCGGGGGAATATTAAAAATCGCAGATGTCATGTAAATGTTGTCCAAGTTTTTTGCCGCTGTTCCTTCCAAAGATGCTCGACAGAACTAAATGGTATGGGACTCTCTTTCTGGAGGTGCAATCGGGGACAGTGCGGCTTGGGTTGCCGGCTGGACGCCGCTATCAAGTTTTGTAATTAGCAGCCGCAAACTGTCGCCGCGAAGTTAACCCGCTCACCAGTGATACACGCGCCGTCCGAAAAGGGTGACCCAAATGGCATGAGCTCTCCGCGTAGTGCGTATAGCCATTTCCGGTCGAGGTGCGCGACGTAGTGCGTATAGCTTTACTCCATTTTATTTGTCCCACCCAGCCTCAGGTTTTCTTTCAATGCAAAACGGTAGTCTTTTATGTTAGTGCAGGCGTGACATATACAAAATGTTTTGGGGTGACATTTCTTGCAGAAACAGGCATCGTAATGATTTGGAATCAAGCACATGACGGAAACGCATAATGAAAGAGGGAGACAAGTTATCAGCTTCGGCCGGTGTCACACGAGGCAGTGAGCTGGCGATCGAGGTCGGGGCCGCAAGCGGTGACTGCGGCGTTTGCGGTCCTTCCCGACGCAATGAAATGCAAAGCTTTTGATTTGGCCGTTCGGCGAAGAGTGGCTTCAGTAATGACCATTCAACCGACTGTGTAGCCGGCAAGAAAGCCGCAGAGGCTGTCGCTTGCCGCAAACTTGTTTAGGATTTTGCAAGTGCACCACAAGACAACCCTAACGTAACGAGCCTGCTGACAAAGAGATTGGGCGTGATAGGGAAAATGGGGAGGGACCCTAGCGGGAGCAACTCCGGCGGTGTAAAAAGGTTCGCTAAATTAGGCAAATATTTCCGTTCACCCACCGCTCACACTGGAATAACTTGGGGGTACTAAATTTCTTTTCTTTCTTCTTTCTTTTTTTTTTTTTTGCAGATTCGGCATATTGTTGAGGATCACTTTAAGGATAATTAGGCGATAACAACCATCAAAACCGAGCAACACTGTAATTGTTCGCCCCTAAGATCACAGTGCGGTTACAGTGGCTGTAGTGCGGTGGAAGCTGTGTGCTCGCCGGACCAATCAATGGCCTGCCTCTAACGCCTGACATCGCTCTCCGCGAGTGAGTATGAGGGGGAGACTATCACGTAGTGCAAGACCGGCACTGGTTTAACGAGCATGCAGCTTCCACCCCACTGTCAACGTCCTGTCCGTTTTTATTTTTTTATTTTGAAAGGGGGGGGCGAGGGCGAGCAAGTATTTCCGTTGCTCCCGTTCCCATGCTCTTGTTTTATTGCAAAGGTACCAATGCCCTCCTGGTTAAGATGACGTTTTGGCCATGCCCGCTGTGCACGTTTTTCGCACCGAAGTTGATAAGTGTCATCAATCATGTCGCAGAAATGCATGGCTCCGAGCCTAACATCACAATATTCTGTGGCGTAGATGGCTGCTGCCATACGTTTAAGGTCGTGAACTCTTATCGCCGTCACCTTTACCGAAATCACCGCGAGCACATAGAGCCGCCCCGTAGTGGCGTCTCTGATCACGATGCCATCGGAAGCGCGGGATCCAGTTGTGGCGTCCCTGATCCCGATGCCATCGGAAGCGCGGGACCTTACGGTAACCTGCCTGATGGAGGACAGGAATTTTCAAACCACGGAGATGAAGCCTGGACTACTCCCGTTTTACAAAGTGAAACGCCTGCCGAAACATTTTATGATTTTGTTCAGAACCTACAAGACAGCACTTGCAGCTTCTTTTCCCAACTCGCGGAAAAGCACAAGGTACCACACAGTACCTGCGACAAAATCTTCGAGGATTTTCAGTGCCTACCCGAGGTCATCCTGAACAAACACGCACAACAGGTGAAACAAGCCACCTCTTTCGCCGACGTCTTCACAGACAGCCATTGTCCATTTGGGGAGGACTTCCCGCGCTGTCATTTTCACAAAGTACGTAGTAGCTACCAGAGAGAAAAATATGCAAGACAAAACTTCTTGTATGTGAAGCCTGAGGAGCATCTGTTGCCAAGTCCACAGAGTTCTTCATTCCAGCACATCCCTATTGGGAAAGTTATCCAAAACGTTTTGGAAGTTCCGGAGTTGGCAAGGAGACTCCTGCAACCAAGAGAACAGGTGGGGACCACACCGGAAGTCCTAAGGTGTTTTCGTGACGGCACGGCATCCAGACAAGTGGCAGCGAGTGCCAGCTCCAGTCAACCCACGCACAATCTGAACCTCTTGTTGTACACGGATGAATTGGGAATCACCAACCCCTTGGGGGCCAACCAAAAGCAGCACAAGTTGCTTGTTGTGTATTTCTCCTTCCTGACCTGCACCCAAGGTACCGTGCGACCCTGAAGCACATACATCTGACACTGATGGCCAAGTACAAGGATACAGAGACTGATGGACTGGAGAACGTGTTGCAACCTCTGCTGCAAGACCTGGCCGAGCTCAATAGCAATGGTCTTCAAGTTTGGTGTGGTGAAGGCACCATGACTGTGAAGGCCACGGTTGCCGCAGTGTGCGGTGACAATCTTTCGCTGAACAAGCTTGGAGGCTTTTCCTGCTGCTTCAGCAGTGGCAGGGTATGTCGCTTCTGCATGGCAACTATAAGCCAGGCTGGCAGAGCTCACGAGAGAAGAACTCTGTGTGGTAAGAAGTGCAGATCGACACAGCGTACACTTATCGGCAATTACTATCAACCCATCCTTGAAAAATGAAAGCCGTTTACCCTGTAACCCTGAAAGCCGTTTACCGTGTAAGCCCTGTAACGTCGAATCGGAGCGCAGCTCTTGAGGAGGAGGAGGGAAGGGTACTGAGGGAGGTATACCTCCTTTCTCCTCCCTCACGGGGGGTCACGTGACCTCGGGGAGGGGGGGCATGTGACCTGGGGGTCACGTGATCTATTGGGGTCACGTTACACTGAGGGGGTCACCTGACTTGGGGGTCACGTGACCTGGGGGTCACTTGACCTGGCGGTCACGTGACCCCTACAGGCAAAGGTCACGTGACCTGGGGGTCACGTGACCATGCAGTCACGCGACTCGACGCCGACGCCGACGGCGACGCCGACGCCGCTCAAGCCGCAAACGGGCGCCTAAGAGCTGCGCTCTAAAAGCAATACGGAGTAACCGGGCCCTCTCCAATGCTATCCTTGAAAGACTTCGACGTAACAAAACAACTCATGCCAGACGTAATGCATGACATGTTTGAAGGAGGATTTGCAGTTGTTCTCCATTATGTTCTTCAAGGGCTCATCCAAGAGGGCACCCTTGCATTGCCAGACTTTGAGAAGGTAGCCAGGTTCAAACTTGGCTTTAACGACCGAAAGAACAAACCTGAGCCTCTAAGTGTCAACTTCACCAAGGACCACCGTGCCTTGAAAGGCACAGCTTCGCAAAAGTGGTGCCTGTTTAGGCTGCTCCCACTGATGATGGCCTCTAGCATCCCAGAGGGCAATGCGCATTGGGAGCTCTATCTGAAGTACCGGGAGATCACAGACATGATTCTTGCTCCTGAGGTTCCCACTGACTTCCTGCCATACCTAGAAGACAGAATTCAAGGTTTTCTAAAGGACTTCAGCGAGACATACACGTCAGCCAGTGTGCCCCCCAAGCTGCACTATCTTGTCCATTATCCCCGCATCATCCGAGAGTATGGGCCCCTGCAACAGTACTGGTGCATGCGCTTTGAGGCGAAGCACCAGTACTTCAAAGGTCTGGCATTGAAAACCAAAAATTTCATGAACATCACCAAGACCTTGTCTACACGACACCAACTCCTGCAGAGCTACGAGCTTCATACCTTTGTCCTTGACAAACCTGTTTATGCCACAGGTCTCAAAGTGGTAGCCCCCACAGAACTCAACCAGTGCGCAGAGAGCCTGGCATCTGATGGCCTGCAGGTCTGGGAAGCCAAGTCCATCGAGACAAGCACGGGAGTCTACCGAACTAACGACGTCCTTCTCATGAACAAGACATACGTCACTGAGCTTTGCTAAAGTTAGCACAGTGTACATGGTGAATGGTGAAGTGTTCCTTCTGCTCAATGAGCTGCAAGTGGGGAGATTCCGCAGACACAGGTGCAGCTATAAAGTGCAGAACACCGACAACTTCTACCTCAAGCAGCCTGGTGAAGAGGCCTGCTTCCAACGCTTGGACCTCTACAACGAGGGAGAGCTTGTGCCAAAGTGGGACAGCTTCTTTTATCCTTAAGTACTTCCAGGAAGACCAGTGAACGCCCAAAAGAACTTGTGTGACTTCACACAAACCTATCTTACTGACTCTGAAACTTTTGCAGACTACGAAGAGACGTGCCAAGTGTGATGGCAATTACAGCTGCACTCTATATGTATCTTGTTTATGTGCCACAAACCATGCCTAAATGTTGTGCAATAAGCAGTGTTACTAACAAAATGAATAGTTTTAAAACATAAGTGACTCCTGTTGTCTATTAACTTGTTTTTTCATACGGAACGGTAACCATGACCAAAACACTATAGTTGGTTACAAGTCAAGGAGGTAGCGGAAAATGCCCCTCAAAGAGAATCTTGTATTCCTGTGCCACCAATCTTGGCCCGTTGTTACCATGACATCACGACCTGAGCGAACCAATCTTGTTCTTGCAAACGAATATTTTCAACATGGCTGCCGGGCAGATTTTTTACGACTCCAGCATCTTGCAGCAATTATTCTGCTCTTTAACGCGGTTTTTCACTTACCCGAGCGTACGTCGCTAAGTCGTAAACGCGTCCACTTTTATTCGCAGTAGGTTCTGCGCGACAGCGTGAGAATCCAGCTATAGCATTGCCATTGAAAAGTTTGATGCGGGAATAAGGCCTAGCATTGAACAGGGTATCACAAAACAAAATTTACAGGGTCTTTTTTACCGCAAAATAAACTAGGCATCGCCGAACGCTCATTCTCCGCCCAAAGGTAGCGCTAGAGGTCACAACCAGATGCCAAAGTTTCAGCCCGATCCGATACCTTATTCAAAAGTTATAAGTGATTTTCTGAAAATTTCAATGGGAAAATGGCGGCTGACGGAGTTTTCGAATACATGGGGCTGTATGGCACCAGAAACCGAAAACGGGCGAAAATGGGTTACATTTTTCCATTGAAATTTTCAGAAAATCACTTATAACTTTGATTAAGTTATCGGATCGGGCTGAAACTTTGGCATCTGGTTGCGACCTCTAGATGAACCTGGGCGAAATGCTTGGGGATCTGGCACGGCCACTGGGACGTGACTCCGCGTGTGTTTGAATCTATTCAGTGGTCCGCAGAGCCCGGGTGTATATTTTGGAGTGCCTTTGAACAATTACCGTTAAAGCAACGAGCTCTGGCGTAGCAAAACAGAGGAGATAAGCCTTAACGCCGCGAAGTGGGGTAGCAAGGATTGTTCTATATTCGCACGGGCAACGGTTTGTAGACTTATTTTATGTTGCAAAGATTTGGTACCTGCCTACAGGTTCTGCACTGCTTTCGTGCGCATTTGCAACGCATGCACCGTGTGATGGCCATGTACATATGGGTTACGTGGGAAAGAACTAGGCGAGATAACCTTTTTCGCCGCGTGAAGTCGGGTTGACTTAGTTTTTCGCATTTGTTTATACGGCAGCCGGTTTCGCGGTTGTTTTTTTTGCGAGATTAGGTTGATCCGTTTTTGAGAACTGTCATCCAAGTGCTGGTAGTTCAGAGAGCTACCCGAGTTTGTTGTTTCGACGTGTACACATGTGAAGGCAAAGTAACGGGCTTTCTTAGAGGTTGTTTGTGCACACCAATTTCTCAGTGTGCGATTTTCAAGAGAGTACTTAAACTCTCTCACACGAAAGCGTCTGACGCGAGATCTTGTTGACTGCCTGTTTCCCGTCCCATTGTATCGCTCTTTGTTTTCCTCACAGTACTGACCGTGATAGTGCTTTCCTGCGTGAAACGAATGCTAGTTCCCGGATCTGTGAAAACCTTTTATTTTAAACTACATACCAACACGCTGCCAGTGAAGACATGGTTAGCGTAAGAGGGCATGTTTGTACCATGGGGCGAAGATTATTTTTGTGCAAGAAACCGGAGACCGTGGAGCACATGTTCCTGGACTGCTGGAATGCTATCCTGTTCTGGGACGTGCTCCAACGCACTCTAAAAAAATACCTAGCGCTTACGGCTCGTGGAATACGCTTCTTGTCTTGGATGGGACGTCTTTCCCTATGACCTCGTATTTTTACTTTGGCCTGCATGGTAGTTGGAGATGTAGGATGGCAATTCGTCATGCGGATCTAGATGCCCGTCCTGTACGGTATTATTTCATTGAAAATGTCAACTTGATAGCAGCTGTGTACTAGAAAGTATTTCTTGAACTGGAGTGGTTGCCTGCCTTTTTGAACCTGTCAATGATCAGAGAATTTTAAGCAATTCTCCACGGGCCTCTTAAAGCCTTACAGGCGGCGTTTTATCGTCGTCTTCACTAACGTCGTCAATATATTATTGTAGCATGTTCCAAGTGAAATGTATCGTGATTGTGAATTTTTGTGTTACTGTCGAAATCTTGGCAATAAAGAAAAAAGGATCGGTTGCCGAGAGGGCTAGCGCAACATCAGCTCGGAGCACGCAGAGCAATTCTAGCCCTGCAGAACTCAGTGATCCTGGGTTCAATCCCCTCTGCCTGCTTCGATCTGGATGAGCATCGTACCGGCGTCGTCGTGTGTCCCTACTGCGTGGTGCGCGTTAAAGACCCCAGGTTAGCGGTTTGC